>OY735217.1:7610180-7682680 GCA_963457665.1 Thysanoteuthis rhombus
TTTTCCCTATTTCCCCAATACTTTGTTATTACTTCACAATGTTATGTATTTATACTGATGAAACAAAACATTATGACCAACCGCCAAATAAAGTGTTGATCCTCTATGTGTTTGGAAAACAGTTCTTAACAATGTTCACCTTTGCACAAGCCTTCAACAAATAAGATGTTTCTAGGACACTGAAATTAATCTATCGTTCACTTTCTCTTTCTTTCTCTTTCTTTCTTTCTCTCTCTCTCTCTCTCTCTCATATTCATATATATACATATATATCTAAATAATGTTTTTCAGATTCGTGTGATCATCAACCAGATAAGATGGCTTCCGAAAAATAAAGGAGCCGACCTTCTGGCCATTCGATTGGCCTGTTTCAACCAAGTCCTTGATCCTTGGGTATATATCCTCTTCCGGAAGGAAATCGTCTTGCGAGTTGTGGACTTCATACGAAAACATATCTGCAGCTGGCCGTGCTGCCATGATACAAATACGAATAAAACGCAGCCACAACTCACTCATCTGTAAAGAGAATCAACTAACAAGCCCGAAAGCCAGACCATAGATGCGCTTGTTCTTTTCTTGTGCGAAGGCAGTGTTGCCAACTTTATCTTCAAGATAACATCCAAAATGGAGTCGAAAAACAGCTCGAAATTCCTTGAAACGTCAAGATTCTGCACACACACACATACATGCATATATATTTGCATAATTAATTAATTGAATGTGACTTCAATCTTAAAGATTCATTTCATTAAAATAATAATTATTCTATAGAAAAATATTACTTATTTCATAGCTATGAATTGAAGAAAAATCATAATTCATTCTATTCAAAATTATCTAGATAGCAATTTCTGACACGAAGAAGCAACTAAAAACATCTAGATTTTGATGAAAAACATCTGAATTGGCAACACTGAACAAAGCACGTATCTCACATTTCGGTATGTCAGCCCATCAGTGATTCAGTAAAGGCAATCGGCGCTAGAGATGCTAGCGCATTTAAAAAAAAATGAAATATAAGAAATTAATACTCGAAGAACTGTGAGTGAATACGAGATAAATAATCCAGTATGAGTTGTCTCCCTTGAGCTATTCGTGGCCCGGCTCGAATCCGTGTCCATTTTGCCAAGACAAATATAACTGAACGAACTGGAAGGACAAGCCAACTCTCTATGTTAAGGGTCGGCAAACTAGAGGTCGGGGTGTTTTCCGAATCAAAATGTTGTTTTTTTTTCATGTCTTGCAGGCCAAGGCAAATAAATAATGAACCAAGGGTCATTCGAGGCTATTGAAACAGCGTGCGTAGTGATGAAATGTTTTTAGCTATGAAACATTGATTCATTCGATACCACTGCTATTTTACTCTTTTGAACGCTGAATTTTTTATTGTCTGCTAACCGAAGATGGATAAAGAGAACAAACGATTTTGTACGCAACATTTTACATTCAATCGGCAGGCCGGATGAAATGAAGCTGCTGGCCGGTTTAGACTGCGGGTCGTGGTATGCCGACCTCTGCTCCATGCGTTTCGTGTGGAGATAAAGACAAAATAACGATAATAACCAGGTGGGGTTCGAACATCTACAGTGGAGAAAACAGAGAAGTAATCGAGAATGAGTTTAACAAAACTGTATAGGAAACATTTGCACTTGGCATTTGGTATGAGAAAAAGAGTTTTAAAAAGGAGTTCATAGCGGAAATTTGAAGAAATCATTGAAAACAGCCTAAATAGCAAGGTTTCAAACCACGATCACGGTTCATCCTGGTGATCTCGATCCTCACTGGGTGCTCAATCATTGTAATCTTGAACCAGACAAGGCTTACGTTATCTGCTCCTGTTTCACTGCTGAACAGTCATTCCCTAAACTCCATTTCCCCTCACGAAATCTTTATCACATCAAATATGTCATCGTTGTCAACTAACTATTCATCTTCATGTGGGTATTGGAAATTAAAGCAAGCAAACTAAAAATACGATAACCAGATTTTTAAATGCAGCAAACACTTAAAAACTATAGCAAATCAAAAACTGCGATAAACAAATTTCAAACAACTGCGACTAAACCTTAAAGTACGCTAATACAAATTATAAGTAAGACAATTAGAAAATAAGGAACCAAATTTGAAAAAATCGCAAGGAAATTAAAAAATATGCGAAGAAAATTGAAAATCCTCACCACAATTAAGTTAGCTTGTCTTTTTAATTTGCCTGGTGTATTTTGAAATTTAGTTGTCGTAGTTTTTAATTTAGTTGCTACAGATCTTTCATAGTTATTGTTATTACGCAATAAAACCCGATGTTTATGGGAAAATACATATTCAAGGTATTGATACATGCTACGAATATGTAAAAAAAACTGGTTTCAGTAAATAATGAATGTCCTAACAGCAATTAGCTCTTCTGTGAGGGGATATTTTTTTCCAAATCATAAGAACATGTCTAGTTAGATATTTCCCTTGATACAGTTTAATGGGGAAAATACTAAGCGACCACTTTATTTGCAACTGATGTTTCATACTACACCTTTTAAGTTTCAAATCAAAGAAATTGAACTTCAATTTATGACAAGCTTTTTTTTAAAGATATGAGTTCATAAGTGTGAAGAGATACGGTATTGGTTCATAAACATAAGCATATATATTATCACCAAGACAGATAATTACAAACTGAAACCAGTTCACACATTGTCTTCCATTTAGAGATCTTGTGCTGCAGTTGGGGCTGAATGCTTTTGTACATGATTGTATGGTTTCATGCACATCAGAGAAGTAATTGCAGCCATTGCTTTAATGATTGCTTTTTCGATGTAGTTCAATCTGTACTCCGTTTGAAAAACTCCCGCTGGTGGTGGAGCCAACATAGTGTCAGATATTTCGGCTCTCCGGCGTTTCATAACAGCCTTTACGACGCTCCAGGACGCTTTGTACAATATCACCCATTCCGAGAAGCACTCAGTTTTGGTTTGAAATTTGTTTATCTTAAACTGAAGTTCAACTTTTTTAATTCGAAGTTTTTTTAAGCTAAAACAGTGTAGTTTACCTTAAAAGTGACGGCATATGTGAATTATAAGAATGGGCATTGTATTCGTTAAACACGGTTGAGAGATATTCGTATTGCAGAGAGCTTGAAGGATAATATTCTGTTAGACACAAAACTTGAAGAATACTATTCTGTTAAACACAAACGAGTTTGATTTTTTTTGTTACTTTTCTCATTTTTTCGTATTCAAATTCAGCATTTTGCGACGTCATCAGAACATAAAAACCTATTTCCACTACGTCATCTGGTGGTGACCTACTCAAAGATGATATAGATATAGTTGCACCCTCTAGCGTCACATGACCTGTGTCTTTTTGCGACAAGTCATGTCGGGGTGATTAATTAAAAGAATTGGAATGAGGGTGATCAATGAATAAGTTACTTCTCTCGTTTGGTAGTGATCACTAGAGAGAATGCCTGAATTCCAAAATGAAAAGTATGAATTTTACCGTACATAAACTACGTGATTGATCTAGCATAATCTTACATAGAAAATTGAACCCCATTCAAAACCTGTTTCAGGATTGGGGCTGTCTGTACGCATGATAGATGCAGAGCCAGCCAGCCAGACCAACATAAAAACTCAAAAAATCTATGTTAACAGTTTTGGTGACAGTTTTGGCTAACGGTTTCTAATAGACATGAATTATCATAGTTGGAGTACTTTTGTAAAAAAAATATCATAGTTTGTATAACACTCTTGGTTCATTTTATTATTCAGTAACAATCCGTTCAATAGTTCAAATTTTGACTAGCTTTACTTGTAATTCCCAAATGAGAGGCACTTTGCCCTGAGAGAAGAATTTGATCAGGGGGTGGACTGGGAGGAATTTCAGTCTGGGACGTATAATTTGGAGTATGTTAGTCTGACAATTCTAACATGACAATTTGGAATGGGGGAGCGATTGAAAAGACCTGGCACCGTTAGGAGAGGAACATGACCTGAGACTCTGAGAATCAATGGGCTAAACCGAACCATCTTTGTACCACAGAACTAAAACCAAATTAGATAATGCAGCAACCAAATTTAAAAATACGCCAAGCAAATTGAAAACCACAACAATCAAATTAAAAAATAAGGCAACCATAATCACAAATGCGTTAAGCAAATTGGAAAAAAAAATGGTCAGATGTTAATCCCGACCGAAACTATTAGCTGCTCATAAGTGGCTGATACTCTCAACTTCGTTTCTCAAAGAGTTCATCAAACGAATTTGATGCTAAGATCCAAGAGAACGAATTTGTTTTTTTTATTTTCTATTTTTTATTTTTTTAAATTTTACAAAGAAATATCGCAAAAATCATGTCGTTGCCTCACAACCCAGCAGCACATATTATGTTGCCCAGCACCGGTCCACAGCCAAGTGGTTGGGGCGTTGGGGCGTTGGGGCGCTCGGCTGATGGATTCATTTCTGTAACAAGTCACAGCCATCCCCGTTCATATTCAACCCATCAATAATCATGTTTTACAAAAAGCTGAACAGATTAATTGCATGAGAATGGAGAAGGCAAGAAATTCTCAAAGCAAATCTGGGTATTCATTTCAAATTTTTCAAACGTGAAAAATTTGGTACGCATCAGTGACTTTTGGCAACTGGGAGGCTGAAATGCAACTAACTGTAATAGAAACGATGAAACGAGTCAACCCTGCTGAAAAAGAAGTGAGTGAGAAATCGTGCCAGCTCTAAAAATATAGATCTAATCTCGAGGAAATAGAAAAGTAAAGCAATATCAAAGTTAATTAAAAAAAACAAATTGTAAAATACGACAACCAAATTAGATAACTACAGCAATTAAATTTTGAAATAAACCAAACAAATTTGACACCGAATTAAAACATAAGGCAATCACATTTACAAATATATCCAGCAAATTGAAAAAAAAATACGCCAAGCAAATTAAAAATCCACGTCGTGATTCAATTCGCTTGTTCTGATTTGCTTGACGAATTTTTCAATGTGGTTGTCGTAGTTTTTGAATTAATTGCCATGTGTTAAAATTCAGTTGCCAAATTTAAAGATATGATTGCCGTAATCAGTTGCTTACATCTGTTTCCTTGTTACTTACTTAATTTACCTCAGTATGACTCAACAAAAAACGGAGGGGAACGACAAAGGGAGATTGCTTTCTACTAATATTTCAAGTAGAAAGAGTCTACGTGCCTGTATGCCAACTAAGAAAATCAGCATTTGAAATCATAACTTTTGACTTGGCCTGAACTGAAACCTCTATCACTGCTGGGAAATAATTATTTCAGTCACAATGTAAGCCTTTGATATTTTTAGCTAAGTACAACACAAAACCACAAGTGTTGGGCACCAGTTGGGAATCGAAATCACTATATTAATAATGATCTTCAGACTAGCTTGCTAACCATTGCTCTACGGTGAGGCTCTCCTTACCTTCTTCTCTGATTTCATCATCAACTCAGGAGGACTGCAATTATTATTTCATAACAGATTTTTCAATGTACTCAAACTGTACTATAAGCACTGTATAATTTTTCCATTGGCTTTTTTTTTTCAATAAAAATTTTATTTTGATTTTATAAATACGTGTTTCTTTTCGTCTTTCATTTTTATTATTTACCCATGTCAATGAATTTGAAAAAAAATGTATATGTATGTTTGTTCATCTGTTCGTCTGTCCACACGAAGGGCTGAATGGAATTCAATGAAATATGGCGGAGGACTGGACAATGGAGTAAGAAAGAGATGGTAAATTTGGGGGGCAGATCCAGGTTTTTTTCCCAGTGATTTTCCTTCAATCACATTTATGCATATGCTCATGAGTGTCCTCATTCTCAGTGGATGTCTATGAAATTCCGTAGAGGAGTGAGCATTAGACCATAATAGAACTTATTCAATTCTGGAGCAGATCCATGTATGTTTACCTCACCTAAGTCGTAGTCATATGTCCAGACTGCATCATGTCACCAAAGCTTTGTCTGACCACACGATATCTCCAAAGGTTCATTACGAATTTCAATGAGATTTTGAGAAAGGGAAGACAATGGGCTATAGAGAAAAAACTGAAAATGGCTCCCTGCACAGTTACCTCCCCCTACGTTTTCATGAGATCGAAAGTGGTGCCTGGGTATAACTTTGCTAAATCTGGTTCAAATTCACTCTTTATGAAGTGGAGCATTTTGCTTTTGATCCAGTGTTTCCAAACAATCACTTGAAATCATAAGTTTTCTATTCATGTGGTATGAAATATATTAACGGATGCATCAAAAGCGTGCGTTGTCCCGAATGCTAAACTGGACTCGCTAATTTGTTTTGTAACAAAATGAAAATGAATATATATAGAAATCACCATCACAGTCAATAATTAAACAACCAAAGCATTAAAATGTGAAAAGAAATTTCATCAAAGAATGAATATGGTTAGTATAAATTCTATTTATGACATGCACAGGAGAACGTCTAAAATAGATTCAAAAACATACTTCCTCTATCCTTGGGGAGCTATATGTTATTTATACAGCAATCAAAATAAGTCCCCCAAAAGTTCAGGAAAGCTTTTCTTCAACAATAAAGAAAAATATTCTTAGAAGGGGTATAGTGGATTACTGAATCCAATTTTCGAGCCTGTAGACAAAACGGTATGGCTATGAGTGCTGGAAAACTCAAACACGAACATACGCACCTTGATGCTTATGGTTGTTCATTTCTCCGTTGTTTGACCACTGAACATCTAGCCATTTTCTATCTTTGTCCTGAAATCAAGACGACATATCGACACCTTATTAGAAGAAAAATGTCAAAATCGTACAGAATTTAGTTTTGTCGTCGTAATCTTTGCGTCATTAGTAAGAAGAAAGATAAAAAAAAGATTCTGAGATAATAAAAAAAATATGAGTGTTCGCCTTATAGAACTGGATTTTTTCTTTTTTTTTTCGGGGGGGGGGCATGAGCATAAAATGTTATGACTATATTAACAAAACATTTGCATTAGAAAAACGTTCTAACTTTCCATATACTACTATAGCACCCGTAGATATGACGGCACTATTTATCTGTCAGATTTTTTTGTTTTTTCTTCCCTATTTTTTTTTAGATCTATCATCATACTTTGTAATTCTTCCGATATTTCTTATTCCTCCAAATAAAGCAACACAAGTGGAAATGGACAGGGCACTTAGCAAGAAATGACAACGGATGGAACAGTAGACTAACCAGTCGGGGTCGATGGCACAGTAGGCAAGACATGACAACAGTTAGTGTGATTGCAGTCGTCATGTAAGGGGATGTGGACGGGTTTTGTCCAACAATGGACTTATAATGGCTGATCATATACATAGTGTACGATGTATGAGCTGGCTGTTTTCAGTCATTTCATATTAACAAGAAAGGCTTATTTAGGGTAATGGTGCCTTAGTCCGCTTCAAAATATAACCCGTGAGACCACCCACACATATTCCAGCGTCCTTTCCACTTTTCAGAAGAGTCTGCAAATTCCACTATTGGGCCAGGCATCAGCCACCACATTACGATCTCTTTAATCTTGTCCAGGGTCTGAAACCTCCCCTCTTTCAACAATGAAAGGCCACAGGTTGCAGGGAACCAAAATCTGGCTTATAAGACGGGATGGTAGATCTGAGTAATGGAATATTTTTTTTAAATTGCAAAAAACTGCACAATATGAAGAATGAGCGGGTCAATCATAGTGAATGCGACGGTCACGGAGTGCACAGGCCCAATAGATGGCCTCTCACTGCCGACTGAGTAACTACGCGAGAGTATTTGTTAACGTATGCGCATTATGGTTCCCTCTGATTGGTTACATCAAGTCTTAGCAACAGGTTCTGTAGATATTCCAAAAGCCTGGATACTTTCTGGACAGATCTCGTATATATTGATAGATGGCGTGATAAATACAGAGGATCCTCCATTATCCGAAGAATAACGGAGATGTTGGGGATAATTGATTGCTTGGATAACTAATCCGATCATGAGAAAGGCAGCCATACTAAACACAATTAAGGGACTTTGAAATCCTGTTCGGATTAAGCGGGAAATCGAATAATAGATGTACAGATAATCGATGTGTCTCCATATAAATATATAGAAATTAAAAGTTATTATTAAAGCACCTTTGGAAAGTGCCGTTATAACGTATTTGCCGTTATAATGCGTAGATTGCCATTTGAGTTTTCTAATGTTCCTATGATGTTACTGATCGCCAATTTAATTCTCTAATATAATGACCTGCCTTTTCATCTCTCCATGTGATGCTGAGCACGATTCTCTCCGGTGCACGTGTATGATTCTCAGTTTGATCCCAAATCTCGTAGTAAGGTTTGATATTAAAATAAGATCTGTTTCACTCTACAAGTTGTTGCTCCGCCTATATTTGAATTTGCTTGAAACATATGTTCTCCGAGGTATAAGTACGGCGTAGATACAGTCAAGCGTGTGTGAAATGCAGAGCACAAAAGTAAAACTCTCGAATTTAAGTTACTCAGAAATTGAATCTGGAAACTCTGAGATACAAACGAACCTGTGCTGATCCCCCGTTGATATTCGGCATCGTCCCGGGACAACACAAACGAGACAAATCCGCACACTTCATATAATGACCAAACAAGATCATCACAACCAGCACTCAGCAATCGTACGCAGGGAGATGGCGTCCAACTTCAATTGCAGACGGTGTTATATGAATGCCAGAGTAACCATTCCGTAGAACAGGCACAGGCAAATAACAGTTTCATTGGATCATATGAATTCTTCGAAGAATGGCCTTTACAAAGTTATTGGCTACGAGAGGGTTTATTTTCATTTCTCATGCAAGGAATAATTCGTGCACATAGCTGACTTTCAAAAAGTACAAAATAAAACCCTGGGAAGCCGGCACACTCTACAAACGGTCAAAATGAATACTCCTTTTTATCTGGAACACCTACTTGTCCCTGTGGGTGGTACGCATTGGTACGTAAAATAAAGAAAAGCTTTATGGAAACGTGTGTGGGCAGAAATGGATATTGCTTTACGTCAAAGTACTTTATGATGGATTAAAACGGTTCTGTCTTTTGGTAAATGGTTATCCGTCGAAAACTATTTATCATAAAGTATTTTTTCAGCGCAGATGGTCTGCGATAAACGACCCTTGCCATCTTTGAATAATAAATGAGGTGTCAACATCTATGTGAGGTGGTACGCGAAGATTACAGTCTCATTCCAGTGTTATGTGATTTATAATGTTCACTTGGCAACGGCTTGATACAAGCTAAAGGAGGGACAGAAAGTTCATAACTACTAAACAGGGTTGCCAGATAGAAAGAGACGTTTTTAGCGCCTAAAACACGCTAAAATGGCTCAGAATAGCCAAATGCCTAATTCTTTATAAAAGCAATTATTCTATCATGTATTTGATTTGATGAAGTATTGTTAATCATTACTATGAACCGGTGGTATTTGATTTGATGAAGTATTGTTAATCATTACTATGAACCGGTGGTATTTGATTTGATGAAGTATTGTTAATCATTACTATGAACCGGTGGTTTCGAACCTGGGGTTCACAAAGCCATAGGGTTCACAGAGCCCTGGGGTTCCGATAAATAATTAATCTTAAAAACTGCAGCAGTGTTCCCACTAAACCTGTCTTTGTAAATGTTATACCAGAGAAACGACATTATACTTTGCCCAAATATCAAAAAACATAATTATTGTAAACAGACCTGTAGCATATATTGGGATTCAAATAAATACAATCCATTCACGGATTTAAAGGTCAAAAATTGGTCATTATTGTAAGTTATTAATTCGTCAAAAAACTGAATGTGGTCGGCGAAAATATTTCCTTTATAGAAGTCCTTGAGTTTTCAATATTTCAAAACCTTAGCTATGAACTGTTTTTAAAAAATACCAATTCTATTGACCTTCACATTAGTATTTCTATGGTGCTTTCATTACAACTCTATTGAGACGACGTGGGTATTGAAGTTGCGATTAAAAAAGCAATTAGAAAAATTCAGATGAAAGGGAATAATAGCATTTTGAAAAATGGTAATAATAATGATTATTTTAAATACATTGAAATACTGAAGTACACATCGAAATAAGAATTAAAATATAACTTAAATGAACACAAAATGACCGAAGATTTTGATACGGCCCAAATAAAAGTTAATGGCTAGATGTTTTCCAAGAACACCAGATTGGTCAAATTTGGCGATAAAATGGCTAAAATAGCAACCCATTAAATGACTTTCGACGAAACCTCCCCTTCCTATCTTTGTTCCACCCATTCCATTTAATTGCTTTTCCTTCATCGTACTTTTCTTTCATCTTCGTCCCACTCTCAATATCTCATTCATTCACGCATACATTCCCCTTTTTCCTTCTTTCCTTCTTTCTTTTTTGTCCCTATCCATCTTCATTCACCGTTGGATGTCGGTTGTGTAGATTGGCATTTCGAAAACAAAACCGGATGTCACCGACCGCCAACTCGGGAGGAGTTATTTTTGCAAGTGTTCAAATTTTATTTTTCATTTCTCTCAGGAGTGTCCAGCTCCAGCTAATGTCATCGCCACCGCCTTTTCTCATATATATATATATATATATATATATATATATATATATATATATATATATGGTTATTGTTATTGGGTCTGAGAGTAGTGTTATTTATGAGTGGCTCGATATCAGGGAGAGAGCAGATGTAAATATAGACAGAGTAGACACGGTAATCAACACTTCATGGTGATTGCCAGTTTCATATTTTTTGCGTTCTTTAGACTAGGATTGCAAAAATGTGAGACTGACTGTCACCATGGAGTGTTGATCTCTGAGTAACACACATACACACATCCCACAAATATATATATATATATATATATATATATATATAAATTTTCAGCCCTCTAGTTCCATTTGTGTGGCTTATCTGCGTGTTGTATTCACAATCAGCTATCCATACCAGCTTCAAACAGAAGAAAGCTATGGCTTGCTGGTTATGTATACATTTCACGTACAGACCGCACCAAGAGGGCTAAAAATATACATATATAATTTGGAACCATAGATGATACAAACAAGGAAAATAATAGCATGATATGTGTTTCTGAGTAAAACATAAAACTCTTTGAAAAACTTACATACATTGCATTAATAGATATTTGGAAATAATTGTCGGAAAGGACAAAATTTTTTTTTAAATCCCCCTACAGCTTCAAATGCAACATCTCTTACGGCGTTAAAAAGATCATCTATGCGATTATTTATCAAGGTTGCAACAAGGAATACATAGGGGAACTTCTCTCCTTATGAATAGGATCACAGTACATGGACAACAAGTAAGAGATCCTTCGACAAAGATACTCAAAGTCAGTTCGTACATTAATCAATGTTCTCCACAAAAAACGAATTTTTCAGCTTCCCCCTAAAATGAACACCGATAATGTGGCACAAAGAAGAAGATAAACAAATTTCAACAATACTTTAAAACCTGCATTGAATTCTTACTTATTTTTCAATTTGGTGTTGGAGCCTCAGCTCAGATTCTCTTGGAAAGCATAGCTCCCTTTTTTTTCAGAATCCCAAAAGTTGACCCGCCAAAAATCCCATTGACCCCTTAAAACACCTCCCCCACTACATCGATCAGCACTCTTTACCTCTCATGCACAT
Organism: Thysanoteuthis rhombus; assembly: GCA_963457665.1. NCBI lineage: Eukaryota > Metazoa > Mollusca > Cephalopoda > Oegopsida > Thysanoteuthidae > Thysanoteuthis > Thysanoteuthis major. The sequence continues at coordinate 7,621,857 of OY735217.1, forward strand.
TCATATCATCACTTGCTACACAAACCTGTAATCATATCCAGAAAACAATTTAATCATACTATGAACACAAATATTCTCACATATTGATATTCCTCTTCCTTTACCTATCTCCTTGAAGGGAGTTCCAGTACCAATCATTCCCTCCTCAAAAACTTCACCAACAACTTGAATGTTATGATACCCATGGAATTTGAATCAAGATTAACGTAAAAATGACCTGAACTTAATCCTCTCTACTGGCCAGTGGAAAGTAATGACCAAAAACAAAATCACACCAGTCTTCTGAAGACATGGATGACACCGCTTAAGGCTTATTAAAGACAATTATATCTCAAAACAATAACTTAAAAGTTTAGCTTTCTTTTTTTTCTTTCGTAAACTTACTTCTTGAAGTTATCGCAGAACTTATCTCCATATTTCATATATACATAGACGACAAATATCTGAGCAACCTAAGATTTGCAGACGACATTGCCCTTTTCGTAGATAACCTACACGACCTTCAATAAATGCTAGATGAACTAAAAGATGAAAGCAAGAAAGTTGACCTACACAAGCACTTCAGCAAAACAAAGATCATGTCCAACAATCACGTCAGAAATGAAAGCACAACGATCAAAATCGAAGGAAGGCCACTCCATATACATAGGACAACGAATCTCCATTAAATACTCAAAAGAAAAAGAAATCAAGAGAAGAATTCCACTAGGTTGGCAAACTTTTGGCAAGGCAAACTCAACCTTTAAGAACAAGGGAATCCTACTAGAGCTAAAAAAGAAAGTTGTACAACGAATGCATACTCCTGATTGTCACCCATAGAGCCTTATCAAAAAGACTGACCATTGAACTAGGATGGCAAGCCTTCGGCTGAGCAAACTCAACCATAAAAAAACAAAAATACCCCTTTAGACCTAAAAAGAATGGTATGCAACTAATGTATCCTCCTGATATTCACTTATGGAGCAGAAATATGGAACCCAACTAAAAGACCGACCTGCAAACTGAGAAGCATGCAACGTGCACATGAAAGAATAATGCTCAACTTTACAGGGAGAGATAACTAGACAGCACATTACATTAGGGAGAAAACGGTAGTATGAGACATCATAGAATTCAATTAGGAAACTCAAATCGCAATGGGCTGGTCATGTTGCAAAAATGGAAGACACCCGATGGATATCACGACTCACAACATAGATCTCCAGGTATCACACGTGTAACCGAGGCCGACAAAATATAAGATGGCAGACGAATTAAACACATTCAGAGAGTATTGGCTCTACGACGCCTATAATAGAGAGGTGTGGCGAATCCTGGAGAAGGTCTACGCCTAACGAGGACGTTAAAAGACTGATGATGATGATGGTATATATATATATATATATATATATATATATATATATATATATATATATATAACGGAGTGAGGATTTGCTACATATATATTATATTGCATTCCTGATTTGTATTTTATTTATATATATATATATATATATATATATATATATATATATATATATATATATATATATATATATATATGCATGTGTGTGTGAGTGTGCGTGTTTCATCGGTCTCTCTTCAGTCATCTGTTATCCACTGTTCGAGCAGCAATCATTCACAATTCTTCTGAAATTTTCAGTCTCTATCCTTGCCCAATTACAAAATACTGTCATCGTCTTTTCCAAGTATTTACCGATGTTTTATTTATTGCGTTGCATTAAGTATAACAATATAGTATTTTCATAAGTATATATATATCAATAATGCATATAGTAGTATAATTGCTTTATTTGAATGCACACACACGCACAGGGTCTTCCCTTACTGTGTTTACTTTCCTTTTTACTCCATCTGTTATCATATCATCTTGCAAAGTGATCACCTCTGCTTACTAAAATTTAATGACTATGGGTGTGCTAAACTAGCCAACACCATCCTCATTCCAAAATGAGAATTAAATTACACCAAAAAAGCTTGCAGTACAAATTATTCTTTTATTTCGGCGTTTCACCCGATTCGGTTTTGTCAAGCTAACCATCTGATATTATCATTTCACTCTCGTATAGTCTAATCAACCATAATCCATACTATTACGATGACAAATTCCAGTATATATACACATATATATATGTGTGTGTTTGTGTGTGTGTGTGTGAGTGTGTATGTGTGTGTGTGAGTGTGCACCTGGATAACCCAGGGGTCTAGAATCCCATGCCTTGCATATTTCCAGGTCAACCTTAAGCAAGGAGAGATACGCCCCTAGATTCTGTAAAAGCATGTATCTAAGAAAAGGAAACTCTGACCTAATGAGTGGATTGACCGCTCAGTTCTTGGTGAAACAACCCTCTAAGCGGAGAAGATTCTGGAAAAAAAGATGTGCAGTGCGTGCAAAAGCCATCTTGCTTTTTTTCTGCTGCTAGGTTCACCGTTGAGGAAACTTAAGGCGTGGCACACGTGTTACACAAGCGTCTGTCAGAATAAAAGAAAATGGCTGTGTTGATACTTTTGGCGTTTTTATGAAGAGTCATTCATCGGCAGTGTTGGGCAGAGTCCATTGAATGCTATAGATGATGATACTCAATTGTTTAATAAATCTAATTGGCCATTGTCAATCAATGCGTAAATCTGATCCAATGAGGACCCAAGGAATCAGCGAGGGGTTGAGTTTGGGATGGAAGAAGGTAGGTTCCTCCCGTTGCTCTACCTCCGTCTTTCTGCCTCTCCTCCCCTTTTCATCTTGACCCTCACCATCCAGGTCTCTGACTCTCCCTGCATTCATTCTGCATACGTATATCGTTACCAGGGTTCTGAAATTAAATAAAAATAAAACAATACATGCAACGAATGCGTCTAAGTAATATTCATCTACTGACTATAGCTAATATTTAATCTAGTGAAGGCAGAATTACCACTGCCTTTTTTTCTGTGGCTTATAGCGTTCTCTACGGCACGTGGACATATCTACATACATGTGTGTATTTCAAACTGAATTTGAAAAGGCATAGAGGTATTATACCTAAGATGAAGATAAATAACCAATAATAATCAAATGAATTATATATTAGCTAGCGATGACAGCGAATGAATGAATTGGAAATATTCACTTTTTATATTAAATAATTTACCATTGTAATTTCTATTTACGATGAGAAGTGCCTACCTTGCCTACTCAGACGACCCGTCTCTTTTATATACATATATTATTGCAAAATGTATATATAATCCGACAGAATAATTTTTAAATGTTTTAGAGGAATAGAAAACCGTCTTGACGTGACGCTACGCCTACCATTAAGCTCAGTTCAATATTGAGGTAAATTCAAGTAGAGTCTCAAATGAAATAATGCGAGAAGGAAATACCCTTATTTGAGCTGCAACATTTCAGAAGAAAGATTTTTGAAAATAGGGTAGGCCTATGGAAAAAGCAACCATAAAAATTTAATTGGAACAACACAATTACTTCATAGTTTTCATACCTCACAAAGGTTAATCAGTTAAGCATTAGTTATTATGGAATCTACTGAAATTAGTAACCATCATCATTGCATAATTAGGAATTATTCTATTAATCCTTAACACAACTCAGTTCTGAGTCACAGAATGCTTCCCACCCTTCACACCCGAATTAGGAATTGGCCCCAATATATTTAGATTGTGCCCCAATATGTTTAAATTGTCCTCCAATTTATTTGAATTGTCCTCTTGAGGGGTGTGATCCCCCCTCCCATTCAGGATCACCATGCAAGACGCAAGTATCAAAGATTTTAGATATGCTTCGCAGTAGGTTAAAAAGGGGAAAAAACTTGCTCCTGTTAGGTTTAAAGTATTCCAGCAAGTGAATGTGTTATCAACGACATGAATAACCCTGGTTAACCACCCGACACCGTGAAAGAAACCTCAGCTTTTAGTATTCAGTTTCTTCCTCAGCCACGTGCGAGCCAACCTAAGAATTACATTAGAGGCGTAGCTGAGATGGGTGAGGGTTATATGAAAACACCACCCGGGGCCCCTGATGTACGTGAGTCTGAAAGCTTTATAAATAGCAGTTAACCTCTTGCATTTCTACTGTCGAATCCCAATAATGTTGGAGAGCAGTGATGGCAAAACTTTTTAGCATGGTGTGTCGGCATTTTAATTTCTTTTAATAATCCACTTATTGGAGTTGCATCCACGTGTGCATAAGTATTTCAATTTCATGTACATAAATACAGATAAACGGCCTATTTTTTTTTTAATCCGTTGATAAGATTGGGAGTATATTAAATGACACATGAATCTCAGTGAAAAATGTCATTCACAATGGATATAATGAAGATCAAGACATAACGATCAAAATCGAAAACTCAGAACTGGAGAAAGTAGGCCACTTCATATACATAGGAAAACCAATCTTCATTAAATACTCATAAGAAGAAGAAATCAAGCGAAGAATCACAATAAGTTGGCAAGCTTTCAGTAAGGCAAACTCAACCTTCAAGGACAAGGAAATCCCGCTAGTGTTAAAAAGAACGTTAAACAACAAATGCATACTCCCGATAGGCACTCATGGAGCCTAATAAAAATACTGACCATTGAACTGAGAGCTATATGCACTAAAGAGAATCCTGCTCAAAATGCACATTGAGAGATCACAAGACAGCATAATATATCAGAGGAAAACAGGAGTCTGGAACATCATAGAATCCATAAGAAAACCTGAATGGCAATGACTTGATACTATTGCGTGAATGGCAGACATCTGCAGGACACAATGACTCCAAACATGGGTCCCAAGAGATCACATGCGAAACTGAGGCCAACAAAATATAAGATGGTAGGACAAACTAGATAAGTCCAGAAAGTACTAGCTCCATGACGCCCACGATAGATAGGTCTAGTATATATTGGGGAAGGGCTATGTCCAACGACAGACGCTAATAGGTTTGTGATGATGGTGATGATGATCACATTGAAATTCCAAAATATAACTGAATAATTACTCGGATAAAAAAGAATGAAATAAAAAAGTTTTATTCGTGAAATCCATCACGTGACATCTAAGAACTTGTGGCATACCACTGCTGACATGTGTGTCACAGGTTCACCATCACCGTTGTAAGGGGTCCTTTCAAAGAGCCAAGCGTCTGGACCCCTACTTACCCCATGATCTCTAGCCATTCCTCTGGCCACATTATTATACTATACAACATTATATATATATATATATATATATATATATATATATATATATATATATATATATATATATATATATATATATATAGTCTAGAAAGCTTTAATACCACAACATTTCATGGAAATTCATTGAGAACGTTTTTAATAAAAAAATCCCTACAATGACTAATGAATTATATATATATATATATATATGTGTGTATATATATATATATATATATATATATATATATATATATATATATGTATATATATATATATATATATATATATATAAATATATATATATATATATATAATGCACTATATAAAATAGAAACTTATTTGAAATGATCTCCCGTCATTACAAGGTTAATGTATCACTCGGCCAAGACAATGTAAATAGAATAAACAATTAAATCAATAGAGCTACTGCAGGAATCGAATTCTGCTGCTGCCCTGTTTTCTTTAATTGTTTATTCTACTTACGTTGTCTAGGGTAAGTGATACATTAACCGTATAATGACAGGAGACCATTTCAAATAATTTTTCGTATAATATAATGCAATTTAAAACCATTTTGTATGCATCCATTTTTCTTGATATATATATATATATATATATATATATATATATATATATATAGAGAGAGAGAGAGAGAGAGAGAGAGAGAATATTACTGCCTTTGCAACGCTCTAAAAATGATGAAGTGCTTTTTATCTGATTTGGATTCAATGAAACGCACTCAATTAATTTTACTGAATTCATGAATTTATTTGTTCCTACTCGGAATATAGTGGGTATGCATTTGCTGTACACCTGTTACTTTTTTTATCAACTCAACTATGACTGGTAAATCACGTTTCCTTAGTGGTGAAAGCCCACTTCAATTTACGAGATTTTACTCGACAGCAAAATATGGATAAGTAATAAAAAGAAAACTGGATATCATCCAAAACGTATATAACCAATATCTGTCTGAATTTTCTGTCTAAATTCTTTAGATAATAGAATATCAATATTTAAATTTTTTGCAAACTTTTGTCCTTATCTTGGTTCATTTTTTTAACACAGCGTTATGGCCATTAAACCTTACGACCGTTTACAAATGATATCGGTATTAATATACCATCATATGATGGGTGATATTCTGGTATGTATATAGACGATACGAATCATGAATACAATATAATATAATGCAATATCCGATGCATGATGGGTTTATTTCATAAAGTGCTCGAGACATTTAACGTTAAACATTAAATTGAGTTTGAGTAGAGAATAGACTGAGATGTGATTGTAACACGTGAAAAAAATAAACGTTCGCTTCATACACCCGTTCAATGTAAACATTCCAAAATCAGAGTGAAAGTAAAGGACAAAGGAAAAGCTTTCGACCATCAGTAGACTTATAACAGCCGAGAAATATATGCATATATATATATATATATATATATATATAGAGAGAGAGAGAGAGGGAGGGAGAGAGAGAGAGTGGGGGGAGATAGGGAGAGAGAGAGAGAGAGAGAGAAAGAGAGAATATATATATATATATATATATATATATATATATATAAATTCTTGCAACCAGTAACGATAATATAATATTGATATGAACCACAGGCTAATAACAGCTTAGGAATATATATATATATATATATATATATATATATATATATATATATATATATATATATATATATATATATATATATATATATCGGCTGCATAGGATAAGCCTATAGTTTATATCAATTATATTATCGTTGATATTGATATTACATTATCGTTACTGGTTGCAATAATTCTCTAAAAAGCTATAAATGAAAACACAACTAGGTACTGGAAGTTCTTGCAGAGGCTATATTGTGAAGCTGCCGATAAAAATTTCGTCTACAACTTAAGTGAAAATAAATTTCGTAGAGAGGGAGGTTACTTTCAGGAAAAAAGGGATAAATCTTGGTTGTTTGATTTTTTGCAAGGACTGGAGAGTTGCAACATATTTGGGGTGTCGTTTCATTTTTCCTGCTGAAATTGTGTCAACCACCCAGCGTCTTCCATTAGATCAAAAAGACTTGATTTTGCTGAAATTAACAGTTCCTTTTGAAATCCCTGTAATTAATGGATACATATCAAACAGATTATTTATACATATCTACACATTTTGCAATGTGTAGATATCAGTAAGTAAAAAAAAATTTATATATATATATATATATATATATATATATATATATAAAGCATATGATACATATCAGGCTAGCAGTATAGCATAATGTAATAATATTTTAATAATATAAAGCAACTTCTGATAAGTTATGGATTTATTTCATAGAGTCCTTGATACGTTCAACGTTATACTATGGAAGTTTAGTTGTTTTAAAGTAGTTCTGGAAATAAATAGTAGAATGTGGATTCGGTACACAGCTACATAGCTCATGTGTCTGCCCTCTCTGGGCCTCATCAGGCGAATGATTATCTATGTCTTTGGATTCTAGTTTGGGGAATTTATTCACCTGATGAGGCCCGGAGAGGGCAGAAACATGAGCTAGTTTGTGTAGCGAACCCACAATACTATATATATATATATATATATATATATATATATATATATCATAAGTGAGTTAGGCACAAAATGTTGACATTCGCCGGTCATATATCCTTGTAATATATATATATTGGAGATCATGGGAAGAAAACAGGTTATTGTTCAGCATTAGTCTTTGTGGTTTGTGCTAGCGTTAGTATTTAAGGTAAGGTTCGAGGTTGACATAACTTGTTATTATGGCGACAGTGGCATCACCACTGGAAAAATAATTTACTCCGTCCATGTCTTGAATTTACCACAGAAAAGGTAACAATTGCAATCATTGAACCATCGTAGCCTTCAAAGATGCCGAAAGATTCTATTTTTTTATATAGCTGCATGTTTGTTCACGTGTCTGTTTGCTTGCTTGTTACTTTGTTCCAGCGCTTCTGGCCGTCTTCATACTTGAAAATTGGCATCAGTACCCCACCAGACTCTATCAAACGAAATAAAAATTCGTTTGCTTGTTTGGGGTGGGAATAAAAGCGTTTTTGACCTGGGGTCGGGGGCTTATTCTGACAGGTTTATCATTAATACATAGATTCTGTAGAATTTAGGAATTGACAGATATTTTTTCTCTATTTTATTGAAAATCGCCAGTGAAGTTGAATAAAATATTCTGACTATTCTTTAATAACATTTTTCACACGACTTTAGGCATTGATGCTAGAGTTTTTCAATTATTGACTATGATAACGAGTTTATCTATTTATTTATGTTCATCTGCTAAGCTTTGTTTGGCGTAGTACGGTGGTTCTTAACTTTTTAGCTCATTGACATCTATGTTACTCTTGGTATAAAAAAGAATTTGGCTTGAAAGCTATAATAATTTCTCTATCATGTGAAATTTAGTAATAACGATGAAATAACATAATCACTTCTATACTTCACAAAGTTAATGAGTTGAGCATCGGTCACTACACGTCATAATTAGTAATTACCAGTATTGTATAATTAGTGATTGATCGTACTTTATGATTAAGAATTAATCAGTTAAGCCATCACAAGTCTCAGTTCTGAGCCACAAGACTCTTTTGGCTCTTCACACCCAAATTCCAAATTATCCCCCGCTCCACCAATTTTGTATGAATTGGCGTTCAGGATCATTGGCCAAGTTCTAGCGCAAAGCAACAAGGAAAAAGAACCGTTCAAAACCAGCGACATGATTTACACAATTTTTTAAAGTATTTGGCACCTGTCATAAAACTAATTGTTTCCAATTGATTTTCAAAACAAGAACCGAACGTTCAATGTAGCATCAACTAAAAACTTTAAACGCCGTTACCTGAAACCCTGAGTAGAAGATAATTTCAGGTGAGAAGCATATCATCAAGGAACACCTTTCTGTCAAATTTTAAGTAAATATAATTCAAAACAGCCGGGAAACTCGACTTTGAAACATGAAGTTTAAACGCCATTATTGATAGATCATGTGACCCTTAGTGGAAGATTTTTTTATTAGTAGGAAACATCCCATCAAAGGACACCTCTCTACCAAGTTTCAAGTGAATCTGACATAAAACAGCAGAGAAATAGTACGGGGGACAGACTGACTGACCGACTGATGGACAGCGCCTCTTGTAGAGAGGCGAGGACACCTCTAAAAAGAATAATGAAAACCTGTTAGATCGTTAGAAAAAAAAACTCTCTGGAAATGAACTCCCACTGTTAAGTTTGCTTTGTTAAGCCTTGTTACATTTTCGTTTGTATCTGAGTGGGTATCAATTGATGCCCTGCATAACCCTGCACTTACAATATGAGATATATTTAGAAAAGGTCTTAACTCCTTCAATAAGGAATGCTTTCTGATGTCATATTCCGAGAATTCATTCAAAAAATCTCTTCGTCCCCATTCCCTTTTTCTCTTTTGAACGCTTTCAACCTTCTTCAGTTCGGTCTAAAAGAAAGTGATTTAGGCTTTTATACACCAATCGACGTTTGTCGGAGGCAATAACAGTTGAGAAGCTGGGTGGAACGAACTTACAGTAGATAGTTAACCATTAATCATCGTTCAGGGGATCGACCTAGTGTAGAAATTGTTGTTGCTGTTTGAAGCCTTGAATTTTCCCACCAAAGGTATCTGGTGGTTGTCGCCGACGATCGAGTGATAGCAAGTCATCACAAATATCCAGCATTTTTCTTGGACTCTGTTGACTTGAACATTGCTGCATTTTATCATTATTATTATTATTATTATTATTATTATTATTATTATTATTATTATTATTATTATTATTATTATTGTTATTATTATTATTATTATTATTATTATTTGGAATCTCACACCAGTTGCCTGGTGGTAACCGCTGGAGTTTGAGTGACAGCAAGTCTTCTCAAGTCTCCAGCCCTCCTCTCCTAGTACTCATAGATCGCAGTAATTCTACGATTTACAGTTTCACACCGGTTGCCCAGTGGTTATCGCTGAAGGCTGAGTGACAATAAGTCTCCTCAGGTCCTCAGCTAACGTCTCCTCCCTCTTTCGCATATCATGACAGAGCTACTATTCGTTGCAGTACTTATATCTCTAGCACCTTCCTCAGTATCCGTGCAGTTCCAAGTAGCGCTGTGGTCTGTACGGTCTCTATCCTCCCCCTAATCCCGATCTCCTCCAGTCTCTCCCTCAGCGTTTTGGGGACAGTTCCTAGTGCTCCCACTATGACCGGTACTACCCTGGTTTTCATGTTCCACATTTTCTTTAACTCCCTTGCTAGGTCCTGGTATTTTTCCCTTTTTTCACCCTCCTTCTTTTTTACTGTATGGTCTGCAGGTACAGCAACGTCTACTATTACTAAGTCCGGTCTTCTTGCCTGGATGAGGTGGTCAGTTTGGATGTCAAATACCCAGAGGAGTTTGTGGTTGTCATTCTCCAAAACTGCCTCTGGCTTGTGCTGATACCACTTTTCCACATGGTTGAATCCCATTTGTTTGCTTAGTTCCCAGTGCATCATCGTTGCTACTCTATCGTGTCTATGCTTATACTCTTTCTGGGCGAGTTGACTACATTCACTAGTTATGTGGTTTACTGTCTCATCTCTTTCACCGCACATGCGGCATTTGCTGTTTGCCTGTGTTCTGACGATTTTTGTTTTTATGTAGTTTGTCCTTATGCTTTTGTTTTGGGCTGCCATGATGAGCGATTCTGTTTCTCTCTTAAGGTTCCCCTTTCGTAACCACGTCCATGATTTCTCGTCTGCTATATCTTGTATCAGTCTTTTAAACTCGCTGTACAATTTTTTCCCTTCCCATTTTTTTTCTTGTTTGCTGTACTGTTCCATTGTTTTCTACTTTATTGCTTGTTGCACTATCTCTCGCACTCTTTATGATTTCTTCACTATTTGTTTGTACATATCTTTCTAGGACTACTTTAGCTCTCTGGACACAATCTTCTATGCTGATGAGCCCCCTGCCACCTTCTTTTCGCTTAACGTATAGTCTATCTGTATCATCCCTAGGGTGTAATGCTTTATGCATCGTCATAAGTTTCCTTGTTCGCCTATCCATTGATTGGAGCTCTCCCTTTGTCCATCCTAGGAATGGTCCTGTATACCTAACTACTGACACAGCCCAGGTGTTCATTCCTTTTATTAGATTTCTGCTGTTTAATTTGGTTTCTAATATTTTCCTTATCCTTCTGAGGTATTCTCTCTTAATTTTCTCCTTCATCTCTTCCCGTTTTATCGTATCACATTCAAGGACACCTAGGTACTTGTATCGGTTTTGTGCGGTCAATGCCCTAATCTTGCTGTTGTCCGGGAGTTCAATTCCCTCAGTCATTGAAAGCCTTCCTTTGTGCATCACCATGATTGCACATTTTTCTATTCCAAACTCCATTCCTATGTCCTCACTATATTCCCTTACTTCGTTGAACAGAGTCTCAAGCTCTCCCCTACTTTTTGCGAACAATTTAATATCGTCCATGTACATTAGGTGGTTGACCTTTCCTTTTGTTTTAGAGAAGTGGTATCCTTTGCTGTTTTTCAGGATTCTGTTAAGCGGTATCATTGTTAGAACAAATAATAGTGGGGACAACGAGTCTCCTTGGAAGATTCCCCTTTTTATCCCTACCTCGGCTAGTTTATCCCCTGCGGCTGTCAAATCTACTTTCCAGTCTTCCATCGAATTACCAATGAATTTAACCACCGGTTCGCAAATTTTGAACATTCTAAGGCATTCGAGTATCCAGCTATGTGGAATCATATCGTATGCTTTTTTTGTAATCTATCCATCCCATTGCAATATTCTTTCTCCTTTTCCTCACTTCTCTTAAGATCATCTGGTCTATGTAGAGTAAATCGTTTGCCCCTTTGGTTCCTATCCTACACCCTTTCTGTTCTTCTGGTAGTAGTCCCCTTCTATCCATTGACATGTATATTCTCTCTGCTATTTGCCCGGTCAGGATTTTCCACATAAGTGGTAAGCACGTGATTGGTCTATAGTTGCTTGCTATGTTCCCCTTTTCTGGGTCTTTTTGGATGAGGGTGGTTCTGCCTTTAGTCATCCATTCTGGTGCTTTGCCTTCGTTTAGACAATTTTGGAGTAGGTGAGTGAGTCTGCCGTGTAACGTGGTGAATTTTTTGAACCAATACCCATGGATCCCGTCGGGACCCGGTGCTTTCCAGTTGGCTACTTTCCTAAGAGTATGTTTCAATGTGGTTTCATTCAGTACTATTGGTTCTCCCTTGTCTATATCTTCTAGTTCTTTTCTCATGTTTCCTAACCATTGCGGTGTTACGTTGTGTCTTTTTGGGTTCCCCCATATGCTATTCCAATAGTTCTTGGCCTCTGTGGCATCTGGTTTCATGTCCTGCCTTCTCTCCCCATTTAAATCTTGGTAAAACTTCTTCTCATTGTTTTGGAATGTGCGGTTTTGTGTGTATTGGGCCGTTCTTAGTCTGTATCTTTTTAGTCTTGCCTCTTTAGCTAATCTCTTCTGGTGTAACTCTTCGACTACAGTCGCGATGCTTTTTGCGTTACCTTGTATTTGTTATAAAGTCTTATTCGTGGTCTGTCCGTGTGTGGTGTATTTCTAAGCAGTACTTCATCTCTCTGTATTATTATTATTATTATTATTATTATTATTATTAATTGCATTTTCACGCTAGTTGCCTGATGGTCACCGCTGAAGGCCGAGTGACAGCAAGTCTCCTCAAGTCTCGAACCCTCGTCTTCACTTACAGTACACTGCAGTGCTGTAGAGTACTATTTCACACCAGTTGCCTGATGGTTTTTTTTTTTTTTTTGGTAGCAATTTTCCTTTTTGTCAACAGTCGCTAGGTAAAGATTGTGTTCCCTCCTGTAGGCTACTGTTTGGGTACAAACCAGAATTTAGACCCACAGTTTCAGGATGGCGACTGGGCCCCTCCTAAAGGCTGACAAGGGAACACCTGTCGTTTATGTCGCAAAGATCTTGAATTTAACCCTTATTTTGTGATAATCTGGTTTGGTTGTTATGTGATTTTTGTTTGGTCCTCTCTGTTGTAAGGTAGATGAGTTAGTTAGAACTGATTTCAGTCAGAGTAACCTCAGGGTTCAAATAGCCCTTAGCACAAATAGTATACTCCCCTAATGAGTTAAGATTTTGGCATGGGTGACGTTATAAAGGATAACAGGGGTATTGTGCCGCCTATATATTACTCACGGACTTACATCACTAAGCTTCTAATATATAGCTATGGGCGTGCCTACTCAAAGGGAGTACGTATTACATTATTGAAGCCATTTGTAAATCTCAAATGTGGAATAAAAACATGAGTTCGAGGGGTTTGGATCCTTTTTTGGGTCGGTTCTTCGCTCATATGGTTGGCATGCAGAAGGTCCTTCGTCTTTATCCTAGCCCTCGAGCTAAAATAATTCTGTGGGTTCTTTTAAAGGTTTTGATCAGTCTATATCTAATTACGTTGTATTCAAATACACGCGTAACTGCTTTGGTGTCATTGGTCTGTTAATACCTCTCCTTCGTTTTGGCGATTCTTTTTTTCTGTATAAGACCAGATAAGGACAACAGTCTGAATTCAATTCATCAAAACAGGGGAAACAGATCAACCAAAGAATTCTGTCTCCGAATCTCCATCTGTTAATTCAACCCAGACAAAGTTTTCCATTGTAAGTACATTACAGAACGACTTCTTGATCAGAAAAGATATTCCTAAAAAATATACATGACACTAAATCAAATGAACATTTTACTGACTTTACTGGCTTTACATGTTATATCCTCAATTTCTGAACCTTTGAATACTCGAAAAGATCTTATAACATGAACTGTCGAATTATCTGAAATTACCTTTAACATTTACTCGTTGCTTTCCGTATTTAGTAGCGTTAATTGTATTCGTTATTTTCCGTTTCTCGCTATTAAGACTATGTTCGTGATTTACGATGTATTTTATGTGATGGGAATAAAAGCACAAGTCTGAAAACCTTATTTCATGATCCTTCATCATTTCTCTTTAAACAAATGTTTATCTGTCTGATGACGAACGAACCAAGCTGTCGCGATAATCGGTGAAGCGACGGAAACGAAACAGAAGAAAATATTGTTATCGATTTTGAATTTTAAGAACTGAAAAATTAATTGTCAGAGAGGAAACTGACACATTTTATATATCTGAACTTTTGGGTCAAATTTTGAAATTGGAATTTGAAGGAGTAAATCAAAATTTTTTCAATTATCTTCGAAATGAGTAAATTGGAAAAAATTGCAAGTGTATAAAAGATTATGCTGTATTTATACGATGGAATCTTAGGTCATGCAATGTGTCCTTTTACGGTCGTATCAAAATTAGAATTTCGAAAATACAGCCAATGGAATGTTAAAAAGTGAAATAGGAATTTACAAATTGTAAATTGGATAATAATCCAAAAAGGAATGTGGCAAGTAATACAAACAGAAATCATGCAATTTAGCAACGCGACTGTTCACGTGATCATGCAAAAGTCTTGTGACGTATGTACACGTGATTTTTCGCCCAATCGAACAGTGATGTCACGAACTTTTGATTGGGAGGTACACGTCATATTTGAAATCTTACGTATGAATATTTGTCGAGTGATATTATAAATTGACTTCTCACAAATTGCAAACGAACAAATACACAGATTTTGTATCTCCGATGTGTTCTGAATGAAAGGAGAAAGTCCACAAAAATTACATGTAGAGAAAATCCTGAAATTCAAAATTACTGCCAACCGTTCTAATAAAAAAAATTGCAAGAACTAGGCAGTGTATTTCGTTTGAAGTCGGTATGAATATTGTAAAGGGCATGGAGAAGTGCAATGTCAAGTTTGAAGTATTTTGCGAGTTTCAGAGAAAAAAGTCCGTCAATTGCAAATCAATATCCAAATGAGAATTCGCTCATGGTCTGGATCTGATTTAGGATTAACTGTTTCAGCTCAACCCTTTCAGAGAAGAATTTGTCAGGCTTTGAAAAAAAGATAATTAAAGAGTGCTGATTCCCAAATTGCTGTTTGTCAATAACTATTTTTTGTTTTTATTACAGGAGAGCTCACTCGAAAACAAAGCAACATTGCTGTTGCTTAATTGTATACCATTGATTGAATGCCTGGGCGTCCCCTGAGTACGCACAGAATACTTTATGGAGATGTATTAAACGAATGAATTTTCATTTGGATTGTGATTTGTAATGGACAGCACTTTGGGCATTTTCCTTCAATTGATTGCAGTTTTTCGAGAACCGCTAGTCTGAACCACTTCAAACTCAACACTACGTTCCTCTAGACCCTGGGCAATACAATTTCTGAATCTCAACTCAGTGCAGTGATCAGCAGGTCTTTTTCTCTCATTCAGAACATATCGAAGCTACATAATCCGTTGAATTTTCTTTTTTTCGTTGCAATTTATTTGAGGTTGACTCCGATTTTGGTGCGATATGCCTAGACTATATTGGTACGAAGGAAGACACAAGAGGCAATTTTAGACCGGACCACAGTATCGGCTTTGCGCTTGACGTGTTGTCACAGCCTCTTTAGAGTTATTCGAACACGTGAAACTGCGAGTCCCTTGATTTAGTATGTACCAACGCAATAGCTATAAAAATAAGGAGAAAAGAAAGGCAGAAATAAAGAATGAATCATTAGAGAGGAAAAAAGACTAAAAAAAAAAAGCTTGACCACCATTAGCTGCACGTAGTCTTTTAATCTGCATGTTGTTCAATTATTGAGAAATTTGATTGACAGGTTAAGGTAACAAGCCTCACGTTTCTCTAAGTGTAAGATTCCCAAATATTTGCTACTTTGTAATGTTGAATGAAGACGAACTCAAACTTTAACTATCTTCGTTTCTCTCAATGGAAATGACGTATGCACCAGTTCTTGTCAACAAAACCAGGTCCAAAGAAAGCAGAGAAATGTCGTCTGACATCAGTTATGTCTATCTTCATCTCTCTACAACAGGGGTTTGTCCGATCACCAGTATCACCGAGCGTCTCCTAATTACTACTCACACTGTATACTACATCTGAACGCAGGATGGGCTGATATTGTCGATAAACGTAATTACCGATACCAAGAGTCCATTCCAATCCTCCTGCTACAATGATAATTTTCAGTATCTCGTCCAGCCCACTATTATACTTGAAGGGGTTAAAGTCACCCGTCATTTTCCTCTTTTGTTACAGATTGAGGAGCGACTTTTGGAAAAAAAGAGATAATTTTGAGTTAAATAAACATATTTATGAGGCTAAATAAACAGATATATGCAGCTAAATAAACATATTACTTGGGACATAACCAAACAGACGCTTGGCACAAAGTTAAACTGATAAGGTTGAGCGGTTTCAAGATGAACGAATTCAGCAGTTACTTGGGTCGTAACATTAAGTAAAAGAGTGACTTACTTTTTTTCAGATTTCATCCTAACCGTGGCAATTTTCGCATAGGCCATACTGTTTTGTCAATTATTATTATCATCATTATCATCATCATTATTTTTTTTACCTTTATACACCAATTGCCAGATGGTTATCACTGGAGAATTAAGTGACAGCAAGTCTCCCCAAGTCTCCAGCCCTCCTCTTGACACTCTCGCAGTCCACTGCGGTGCTGTGGTTTGCATTTTCACACCAGTTTCCTGGTGATTATTGCTGAAGACTGATTGGCAGTTAGTCTCCTCAGACCACCAACGCTCCTCCCATACCGTCTGTTTTGTACCGTCCCAGCCAAACCTTTTTCATCGAGACTGCTATGCTGACCATCAGGGGTCTTAGATACCATTGTCCCTGTACTCTCCTCAATATTTGTGTCGTTTGCATTCTCTCATCCCTTCTTCTCATCTCCAGCCCCTCCAATATCGTTTTCAGTGCCTTTAGTACGGTCCCGAGTGCACCTACTACTATTGGTACTACTGGAACTTTCATGTTCCACACCTTGCCGATTTCTGGTATTTCCTTAGATTTTCACTCTCTTTGGCATTTACTCTATGATCCACAGGCATAGTTGCGTGCAATATTCGGCAGGTTTTCTTTCCTTGTCTACGACTACCAGGTCTGGTCTTCTCACTTTAGATGTCGTCTGAGAGTAATTAATAGCTTCGATTTTCCAAGACTGTCTCAGGTTCGTACCGATAACATTTGTCCACTCGTCCATTCTGTTGATTTTAACCTTGACATAGTTTGTCCTGATGCATTTGTTTTGGGCTGCTATAATGCGTGGTTCGGTTTCTCTCTTCAGCTTTCCTTTGCGTAGCCATGTCTCTTCTCCATACACAGTTTCTCTGTGTCATCTCTGGGATGCAGGAGCTGGTGCATCCGTGTTCGCCAGTCCATTGAATGGAGCTTTTCTTTGTCCATACAAGAAATGAACTTGTGTATCTCACTACCGATACTGCCCATGTGATAATTCCTTTATCTTGATCTTTGATAAGTTTCTTATCCTAGGGTACTTTTCTATTTCCTCTTTCATTTCCTCCCGTTCTGTCGCGTCACATTCGAGGTATTTGTATCAGCCCTGTGTGGTTAATGCTCTGATTTTTGTAGTACGAAAATTCGATTCCTTCTGCTGCTGTGAGTCTCTCCCTGAGCATTACCGTTAGTGCTCACTCTTCCTATCCCAAACTCCCCCTGATGTCGTCGTTGTATTCTTCCACTTCATTGAATAAAATTTTGCGTCCTTTACCGAAAAAAGCTGTATGTCGTCTAAGTTCATGAGATGGTTGACTTTTCCCTTTGTTTTGTATAATTGGTATCCTTAGCATTTTTTCAATAATTTATCCAGTGGTATCATGGTTAGTACCACTAGTAGTGGGAACACAGAGTCTTCCTGAAAAATCCCCTCTTTTTATTAAGTTTTCGCCAGCACCTGTCTACTTTTCAGTGTATCATAGAGTTTGCTATAAATCTCCAAACTGGTTTGCTAATTTTGAATATCCTAAGACAATATAGCATCCAACTGTGTGATCATGTTGTATGTTTGTTTGTTTGTTTGTTTGTTTGTTTGTTTGTCAATCTATCTCATTGCAATATTTTTCCTTCTTCTTCACTTCGTTTAGAATCATCCTGTCAATGTAGAGCAAGTCGTTCTCCCCTTTGGTTCCCTCACTGTACCCTTTTCTGTTCTTCTAGTCCCTTTTTTTTCCATGGGAATATTTTTTCTGCTATCTGTCCGATCAGAATTTTCCGCATTAGTAAAAGGCATGTGATTGGTCTATAGTTACTTGCCTGGTTCCCTTTATCAAAGTTCTTTTGGATAAGAATCGTTCTGTCTCTGGTCATCCAGTCTGGGACCTTACTTTCATCGAGGCATCTTTGTAGTTGATCGATGAATATCTCGTGTAATGTGTGAATTTCGTAAATCAATATCCGTGGATCCCATCCGGTCCTGGTGCTTTCCATTGCTATTTGTTTACCTTCGTCTATATCTTGGAGCTCCCTTTTAATATTGCCAAGCCATTTTGAAATCTGTGTCGTTTTAAGTATCCCCTTATATCGTCCAAGAAGTTTTTTTGTTTTTTTGTTTTTGCCTCGTTGGCGTTCGTTGTTTAGGGGAGTATGGTTCGATATGTATTGGGCAAACCTTTACCTATATTTCTTTAGTCTTGCTTTTTTGAATAGTCTTCTTTTGCGTATTTTTCACTGGGGCAGGTATCCCTTTTTGTCTTATATTTTATTTGTTACATAGTCTTTCCTGTGGTTTGTTCATGTGCAATGTGTGCTTCAATAATTCATCATCTCTCTGTAGTTAGAAGATCTATTTTCTAACCTCATTCATGAGGCATGTTTTCTGTCCTTGTTGTTTAGGGTTTCTCCTTGTGTCGTAAAGTTGCCTGCAACTATTTTTGCTCCAGCATATATCAGATTGTTATTAGTTTCAATATGCTGTAGGAGGCAGTTGACTTTAGTTGATTCTTTTATATTTTTCAATCTCTGCCGCTAAAGTATGACAGTGGCCTCTTCTCTTTTTGCATTATTTCTTTCAGGAGTTTGTATCTGGGAGGTTTCTTGTTCTGTTGGGCTTTCGACGCCCGCTCTTGTATGTAATTGGTATTTTGGTCAACACTTTTGCTTTTGTTCGAATTTGATTATACTTTGTCGTTTTTTCATGCTAGTTGTGTTGAGACATTCCTTTGAGGATAAGCCACGTTTTTTATTTACTGCAGTTCTATCTTTGATAGCCTTTTATATTTTACGATTTGTTTCATTTTGTCAATCTGACGCTGACTTGTTGCCTGTACAACGGAGTTTTCCCTGCATATTGTAAGCATGCGTTCACTGTAAAGCCTATTTGATGGTTTGCTCTGAATGTAAGAAATACTCAACTAATTTGTTATCTTCTTTTGCCATTTTTTCTTCTTATTTTGGCCTACAGTTGTTTTGTGATAACTGTATCCCCCTTAAAGGCCATTGAGGGAACATACCGGTTATGAAGGGCTCGTCCTGAATTTGTGTCCCTTCTTTTATGTTCTAATTTATTATCATTATTATTATTAATATCATTATTATTATCAGTAGTAGAGGGTCTGCAAAGCTAAGAAGAACTCTTCCAAATAATAATTAATTCTATCATTTAAACTTTGATATGATTGTTACTAATAATCCAACTTTTGTGGGTGGGTATTTTAATTCAACACCTCTTACTTCCATCAGTTCGGCTACTTGGAGGTCACATACAGATAAACAGAATCAGACTTTTATAAGATAGAGAGAAATCAGATCATTATTATCGAAGTGAGTGCGGATGCATACCCCACACTGTTATTATCCATTTGCAAATCACCAGGTCTTTTTATTGCATTACTTTAGTAAGCACATCTGAGGAGTACTTTAATTAATAACTCTCGGCTACAATGTACCAGTTCAGTCACTTGAAGGTCACATACAGATAAACAGGATCAGACTTTTTGTATTATAGACCAGTTGAAAAAACACCCTATGGATTGGATTTCAGCTGGTTGCTACGGGAGGCCTGAATGGGACCCAAGGCTCCAATGAGAGATCATGAATTTGAACTATGCATTTATTGAATCATACCTAATTTGGAAATCATTACCCTCATGAACCGTTGGATCATATATAAATTAAGTATAGAGGATTTCACAAAGATAAGTGAATTGTAGTAAGATAAATATACGGATGGATATAAGATCATTATTATCGGCGTAAGCGCAAACACAGACCCCAGCACATTGTTCCAAAACCTTACTTCCTAAAAATATACCCAGGGGTCCCATTAGTACACACAGAAAATGTCACGGTGATATATTGTATGGCGCCCGACTTACGCAGTTATAAGCAAAGGGACCTTCAGAGAATCATTATGGGGTTGCTGTTTTTCAGTACGCGTTGTTTTCTATTATTAGCAAACATCATATAAATAATAAATCAAATCTATGCCTTCCCGTATGTGAAAGGAAGACATACAAATAATTTCTGTAAATCGTGGGGCCCGCTCTTTCAGCTATATCCAATGGGTGTTGATGAAAAACTGCTAAATAGTGAGTTCGTATCATTCATAGTGAGGAGGTGGTGAGTAAGAGGGAGATATCGGCAGCTGATTGGAAATGCTTTAGCTCTCTAGCAGTGCGTACTTAGGTATCGCTTAAGTAGAGGGGATGAGAATCAGAGGAAGAATGATAGTTTATATGAAGTTAGATGGTGTGTATGTCCATTTAATATTGTTTCCGATATGGTAAAAAAAAACTCTAAAAGTGACAAATAGCACTTTTTGAAAACTATTTGAAAGAAACAGGATTTGATCTTGATCGATCTAATTTTTTTAGAAATCTGTATTTTCATTTCTTTTTTTTCTTTTTTGACAACACTTTTCAAGCAGAATGCAAAGGCTACAATTCGAGGATATATACTTTGATTTTGTAATATTGTAATAACAACGAAAACGACGTCGATAATAATAATAATAATAATAATAATAATAATAATAATAATAATAATTATAATAATAATAATTATAATAATTATAATAATAATAATAAAGGGAAAAATACCAGGACCTAGCAAGGGAGTTAAGGAAGATGTGGAACATGAAAGCCAGGGTAGTACCGGTCATAGTGGGCGCACTAGGAACTGTCCCCAAAACGCTGAGGGAGAGACTGGAGGAGATCGGAATTATGGGAAGGATAGAGACCGTACAAACCACAGCACTACTTGGAACTGCACGGATACTGAGGAAGGTGCTAGAGATATAAGTACTGCAGCGAATCGTAGCCCTGTCATGATATGCGAAAGAGAGAGGAGACGTTAGCTGAAGACCTGAGGAGACTTATTGCCACTCAGCCTTTAGCGATAACCACTGGGCAACCGGTGTGAAACTGTAAATCGCAGAATTACTGCGACCTATGAGTAATAGGAGAGGAGGGCTGGAGACTTGAGGAGACTTGCTGTCACTCAAACTCCAGCGGTTACCACCTGGCAACTGGTGTGAGATTCCAAACCACCAGGCAACTGGTGTGAGATTCCTAATAATAATAATAATGCACGTGGAACCGCACGAAAGACACTGAAAACAAAATTGGAGGAACTGGGGAGGAGAGGGAGGATTGAGACTATGCAGACCACAGCACTACTGGGGTCTGCATGGATACTGAGGAGAATACTGGAAATATGAGACCTACGCACACCCCAGCTGATAGCAATAGCATAACAACCAAAGAAAAAGCATGGTGGAGACAGTACAAATCACAGCGCTGCAGTCACAGGTGAGGACAATGTGAGAGGTGGAGTGCTGGAGACCTGAGGAGACTTGCTGTCACTCAGCCTCCAGTGATAACCACCAGGAAACTGATGTGAAACAGTAATCTGCAGCACTGAAGTGGAGAGGAGGACTAGGAGACTTGTTGTCGCTCAGTCTCCAGCGATGACCACCAGGCAACTGGTGTGAACATACTGGTAATAATAATAATAATAATAATAATAATAATAATAATAATAATAATAATAAATTATGAAATTTAGGAGGAAGAAAATAACGTGACCCTTAACGACTACTGATGCTGTTTTTTGTATTATTGTAAAAATGGCATTTTCAACCATTTTTTGCAATTCCGTGAAAATAATACCAAAATTAATAGCAGTGATAATAACAATGTTCGTGATTACGGCAGTAGTAGTAGTAGTAGTAGTAGTAGTAGTAGTAGTAGTAGTGGCATTAGTTGCAGTAAACTGAGTACTTATTGTGAGAAACATTTATTTTTATTTTATTTTTCAGCCATAATAATTGTGGTTAGGAACAGAATTATCGGTAATAGCTTGTGCAGAACAGGCTAGGTGTGGTATAACTGAGTTTAAATAACAATTAATGGGTCTGCCTCCCTCCCACCGTCAATGACCCTGTGTGTGTGTGTGTGTGTGTGAGAGAGAGAGAGAGAGAGAGTATGTTTGTGCCTATGTGGGTGTGTTTGAGTGCGCGTGAAAACGTATGCATGCAATATAATCGAGCATGTGTATGTGTAGGAGTAGCAGTGCACATCTACAACAGAATTGGTATGTGCATATATGTATATGCATGTATATATATATATATATATATATATATATATATATATATATATATTAATTACAATGTGTATGTGTGCACGTGCATTTACCATGGGATACTAATTGTACTCTCTCTCTCTCTCTCTCTCTCTCTCTCTCTCTCTTTCGTTGCGTGCCCGAGCACACTCACACACACAAAAACATACACACACACATACGCATAATTGATGCAATCGAATCTAAACCGTAAAACCTTGTTTAGCCTTATAGATATACACATATATATATACATATATATTCATATATACACGCGCACGCACACACACACATACACACGCACGTACATATATATATATATATATGTGTGTATATATATATATGCCACACTCAAGGGAGGTGTTCTTCAGTGTTCCCTGCTGTAAAAGAGGCGAACGTACCACGTACCTCTGCCATGGACGGTTACAATGGATGCTGCCTTTCACGACTCTTCATCTTTGGTGAGTTTATGTTTTATTTGCGTACACACATCTGTTCACACAATACACGGGAACACATACCCAGCTACACACACACACACACACACAACACGCACACAACATGCACATACATCTATACTTGGGCACACGCACACTCTGTCAGGGACAAACGCAACGTTATACATAGGCACGCACTCAAACGTCCTACCCATACATTGCGATGAAGGAACGTATTTGAAATTGTGGCGTGCTTTTTCCATTGGATCAAGTAAGCTTTTGGAAGATATAACCAAGGTGAGATAGATAGATCAATAGATATGAATAGAGAGAGAGATGAACAGGCTGGGATTGTGAGATGAATATGAACAGAGAGAGATATAGAACATATATAAATAAATATGAATAGATAGATAGATAGATAAATAGATAGATAGATAGATAGATAGATAGATATGAACAGACTGAGATAGAGAGATAGATATGGGGAGACTGAGATAGATAGATAGATAGATAGATAGATAGATAGATAGATAGATAGATAGATACATACATACATACATACATACATACATACATACATACATACAAAACTGACTGAGATACATGGATTAATCGATGTGAACAACCCGATATATATATATATATATATATATATATATATATATATAGAGAGAGAGAGAGAGAGAGAGAGAGAGAGAGAGAGAGAGAGAGGGAGTGGGAGAGGGATGCCGATAGTATTTTATTAAGGATATTTTCGATCTATTTGTACATAGATAGCAGCACATGTAGAAACAAAAGACCGCGAAAAAGCACGTGATAAAACTACCTGTTGCTATGGAGGTTAATGTTTTTTCAATGCACATGTGTAGACCATAACAGAAGAACGGAGAGGGTTACTAGATATGAGATAGTGGCGGGAACACAATGCAATAGATAGATAGATAGATAGATAGATACTGCATCTTTTTATCAATCTATCTTACTACAGTGGCGCCCATGAATGAGAACAACTCCACCACCTTTTTCATCATCATCATCATCATCATCATCATCATCATCATCATTATCATCATCATCATCATCATCATATTATTATTATTATTATTATTATTATTATTATTATTATTATTATAATAACTAAGCTCTACAGCATTGAAATATTTTTGTATGGGTGTACTCATCTTTGGACGGCAGCCAATTCGTATTTTTGGCAACGGTGTCGATCGGGTGTACTCATTTACGGGTGATAAGATAGAAAGATAGATAGAGAAAAAAAGATAGATAGTACCATATGAATAAATTTTTTAAGATAAATATTTCCTCCTGCAAATGCACAAAGAGAGAAAAAAATTGGGAAAAAAACAAAAAACAAAACGAGTGAATGAAAGAAGAAAAAAACAAATGAAGGGAGGAAAAAACGAATGAAAAAAACTGATCGGAGTGAATGAAGAACATGAGGTTGTGCGTTTATGTGCGTTAGTTACCAAGGGCAACAGATATAGAAGAGTGCTTCGGAGAGAGAGGGAGGAGAGCTGAATGTGTGCTATAGGGAGGGTGCAGATCATGTGCTTTTTATCACGAGGTATAAATTGTAAAGGTGTTCGCGAAAAAAAGAGTACAGGTGAGAAATACACCTGACTGTGTGTGCATGTGTATGTGTGTCCGGTCGCTCCAGGACACATTTTAGGGAGCCACAATCTTTAAATTTTGCAAGAGTGCACCTCCAGGCACCACCAATAAAAGACTATGTGTTTGTCAATTTGAGTGCTTTTTTAAGTGCTTGGGGTTCTTATTGTTATTTTGGACAAGCAATGCCCGAATTTTGTGCTGCTATTTCCTTTAGATAATTTTAGATAGATGTATTTTTTAGATAATTAGTTCTGGTACATGGTACGGATGTATACATACATATATATATATATATATATATATATATATATATAGAGAGAGAGAGAGAGAGAGAGAGAGAGAGAGAGAGAGAGAGAGAAAGAAAAATATTAGGAGAGAGAGTTTGAATGTGGAAATTCGGTCCATAACTACAGTTAATCTTCGTTTCGCTGCTTTCAGCTAATCATATAAAGCATTATATTTATAATCTAAAAAGTTTTACAGCTTTGAAGACTATATGTATAAAAGAAATACAAAATTTATGTCACATAAGTCAATTATTTCCAAACGTCTCTTAATACTAGTTATGAAAGTTTTTCAGAGAATTTTATGTTTTACATAAAATTAGATATTATGGTACAATGAGTGATTTTTTTTTCTTGCTTGAAACATTAGTTTTCATCATGTAACCATTTCGGGTATTCAAACATTATCACGGCTCCCCAGCAGTGTTGATCAAACATCTAGATCCTTTAAGCTATGATTAAGCATTATCTTATCATTCTCAGGGTTGTGTTATAATACATGTAGTTTATCTTATACATGGCATCATCATGATTTATTGCATAGGGATGTTACTTTATACTACGTATCATTTCATTTTTGAAACTGAGGGATTATTTACATAGCTCACCAGAAAATGGATTTGACGATGAGGGATTAATAAGTATAACAACGGATGTGACTCGTTGTTCGTGTCACTCCTGATGAATGTTTCCCCAAGTGAATATCGAATCCGCTATGTTGGTTTTAATAATGTGCGAACTAACTTATGATATCCTCTTCAAGAGTTCTAGTTAGTCAGGGAAAATTCCTGGAGTTGATTTTCCAAAAAATATATTCAACCGAAGAATTCGACAAAATATGTCAAGATCGCTATATATATACATTCTGTCGGATCATACATCGATTTCTAAATAATAATATTATTATTATTAATAATAATAATAATAATAATAATAATAATGATAATAATAATGATAATAATAATAATAATAATACATACATACATACATACATACATACATACATGCATACATACATATGAATATAAAGAGAGGGGGGAGAGAGATAGAGCAGATTGAGAGACACAAGGAGATTGGTTGGTGTACAGGAAGTGTACAAATGTATTAAAATATTCTGTAAGAATCAATAGTAAATAAGAATTGCAAAAGTTTCAAAGACGTGAGAAAAGTTAATGAACAGAAATTGATAGAATAAGACGGAGCGTAGTATATTCCTGCAAGCTGTCAAACAGAAAATAAATGCAGATATACCTCGATTATTGTAGGTCATTCGTTCCAAATTTTCCGTACGGTTCAAAATAGCTCTTTTCTCTATAAATCAACGTATTTCCGGTTTTTACTTAGTTGCATTGATTTTCACAGTAATACCTTAACCGTACTACTTCAAAACCCGCACTAATCAAATCCCAACAATATCAAGGTGTTGCTGCTGCAGTCACCTGACAACAAAACTTCTCCATAGTGCATTAGGGATTCCACTGAATCCCTTCCCCCTTTCTCTCTCAATTTTCTTTCTTTATCTCTTTCTCTCCCTCCCTATTTCTCACTCTCTCTTATTCTCTTCTCTCTCTCTCCCACTATAGAGAAGGGGGCAATATATATATATATATATATATATATATATATATATATATATATATATATATATTGCCCCCTTCTCTCTCTCTATTGTTCCCCCTCTGTCTTGCTTTCTCTTCCTTATCCAATCTCTCTATCAATCTATTCTGTTGATATCTATCTATCTGTCAATCTATCGAGGAATTTGAAACCGCTCATTAAAACTGTTTTCAAAGGATAGGTCTCTTCATTTTCAAAGTTGGTGTGGCTGACTTGCTGGCAACTTATGTATACATGTACGTATCACATGGACTGCAATGGAGCTAAAGGTTTGAAAATCTAATTATTTACTCCTTATCATACTAAGAAAAACGTTTTGTTTTGCTTTGTTTTTTAATTTCCCGATTGAACAGGGAGGGGGTTGGTTTGCAATGTAAGTCTATGCTAAATCAGTCCCTTAGTTTGTGCCTTAGCAACATTCTCGCATATTGCTTGTTTTTCGTTTTTTTTTTTTTTCTTATTCAAGCCATTTTAGCGTTCAATTCCCAACTGATGGTGAGTGACTCATTCATTGAAATATTGGGGCAGCAATCTTTCATTCACTCATGTCTGGTTAAATGCAACAGACGAGTAATATTCTGTTAATTTTTCATTATAACACCTTTAGAGAACTCAACAGATCCAAACATACGTTGTATAGTGCAGAACCAAAAAAATGTTATTATTATTTTCTGGTATTTGACTGACTATATATATATATATATATATATATATATATATATATATATATTGTCATCCACAGACAGCTGTTTCGTTGTATTACAAATCTTCAGTGTGGCTATAGACTATCCATTATCCCATCCAGTACCATGAGGTAGGATTGAAACTTTAGCTTCAGACTAGATAGATAGATAGATTGTAAGTTTATCCCAAATCTGGCAAAAGACAAAAACTTATGAAAGCCTTCGATGAAAATTAACCCTCAAGCAGCATCCTTCGAAGGCGAGCATGCTAAATAAACTTCTTCCACGAGCACTATATATGTATTGACATGAGCTTTTGTTGTTCTGACACAAGGCCACAGTTGTGGGGCACTCCATGATGACAGAACCTGCAACACTAACGAAAGGTCAAGCGTGACTAGCTTGCTTACCATCACACCAGGTAAGCTACTCAATTTGATAAGTCTAATCTGGTACCAGACTACATGTGTTAGGCATCTCCTGTGAGGGTCGAACTCACAACAGTCGTGATGGTGTGCGAGACTGCACCTTTTTAGATTCAAATTGAAATACTTGGACTTCAATTCAAAATAATATTTTTTCACAGGATATAATATGAATTTATAGGTGAGAAGATATACATTATTTGTCCAAAACATAAACTAACAGACAATATAATCACAAAGACATCATCATCATCATCATCATCATCATCATCATCATCATCAGTCTTTTAATGTCCGTTGTTGGACATAGACCTTCCCCAGGATTCGCCACAATTCTCTATCATGGGCGTCGCTGAGCCAGTATTTTCTGAATTTGTCTAGTTCCTCTCTCCATCTTGTATACTGTCGACTTCGGTTTCTTATGTGATCTCAGGGGATCCATGTTGTGAGTCGTGATGTCCATTGGTTGTCTTTTGTTCTTGCAACATGGCCTGCCCATTGCCATTGTAATAGATTCTATGATGTCTTGAACTCCCTTTTTATTCTTAATATTCTGTGACGTCTTATGATCTCTTCATGTAAGGTTGAGCATGATTCCCTTATGTGTGCGTTGTATGCTTCTCAGTTTTGGAGTCTGTTTCTTGGTTAAGTTCTATGTTTCAGCTCCATAAGTAACTGTCAAAGACATAATTATAAACTAAAACCAGTTCACACATTTTCCCCCATTTGGAGATCTTGTGTTGCTATGGTTGGAGCAAAATGTTTTTCTTGCGAAAGATTGCATGTTTTCAAAAACAACAGTGGGATACTTGCAGTCATTGCTTTATCAATTGTTTTTTTGTTGTTTTTTTTTTAAATGGTGAAGTGATTAACTCCGGCTAATGGTAAAACCATCATAGTGTCAAATGTTCCACCCATCAGGTTTTTCATAGCAGCCTTCATTTTGCTCCAGTATGCTTTGTAAGATATCAACCACGTTCATGCTCAACCTCACATGGAGAAATCATAAGACTGCACAGTATATCAGAGAAAAGACAGGAGTCTGGGATACCTAGGAAAACATTGCAAAACTCAAACGGCAATGGGCTGGACATGTTGCAATAATGTCGGACAACCGCTGAACATCACAACTCACAATGTAGGGGATCACATGCAAAATTGTGGCCGACAGAAAGTAAGATAGCGTTACAAGCTAGATAAATTTAGAAAGTACTGGCTCCGCAATGCCCATGATAGATAGGTCTAGCAAATCTTGAGGAAAGTCTATGTCCAACGACGGAAGCTAAAAATCAGATGATGATGATGATGATGATGATTTTTACTTTGAAATTCCTTTTTTCTAATCGAAATTCAACTTTTTTCAATTGAAGTTCACCTCTTTATATTAAAATTCAATTTCTTAATTTGATTTTTTTAAGCTAAAAGGGTGTAGTTTGCTAAACATTGCTCCACGATGAGATTTCATATGGTTATTCATTAAGATCAGCCTGGCCAGGCACAAGGCTACAAGTGTGGGGGTATTAATTGGGATCAGACTCACTACGGCAGAAATTGTCTTCAAAACTATCTTACCGACTGCTATTCGGCGACAGAGCACCTAGAGTACAAATTACGTACGTGTGTGAGATGATTCACCATCAGCAGCAGCAGTCCTTCGAACGTCCGTCGTTGGATATAGACCTTTCCCAAGATTCATTGCACCTTTTGGGCGTCGCAAACGGGGCCAATACTTAGTTAACGTGTCTTATTCGTCACATCGTCTTATTTCCGATTTCCCATATGAACCAAGAGGATCCACGTTGTAAAACAGAATGTCCAGCGGTTGTCTGACTTTCTTGCAACATGACCTGCCCGTTGCCATTTGAGTTTTCTAATGGTTTCTATGATATCTTTAGAGCTTCTTTGTTTTCTCATATACAAATCATTCGAATTAAATAGCGCTACTCTGGAGGACAACAAGGAAGGGCATCATATTAGCAACGAAGAGTAAACAAAACTGTGATATTATTAATCTCAACACATTCTTATCTTCATCTTGATTAGTTGCATCTTATCGAAACTTCTGAATTGGGCCGTGAAAAGCAACAAAAATGAAAACGAAGAGAAAATCTAGTCAAAATCAGTAATAAAATAATGTTTCATTGAATAATTAGGATAAAATTGAAATTATAATCAGTTATATGTTTATGGTTTTGAGAAGGGCTGTTAATATCCAAAGTTTTTTTTTCTCCGGATGATTTAACTCCATTTCGTTGTTTGTGGAAAGAAGTCCAGGTGATAGATGGGAACACCGTTTGAAGCAGAGGGAAAAATCGAAGTAACAGCATACATCAACATGTCAGTTAAGTGTATAAGTCAGACAGATGCAGAGTTCAACTCAGTGCGGCTTCTGTTACTCAACAGGTTTGGAAACGTAGGCCTAACCAGAAAAAAGGGAGGAAATACCTACGTAATGAGTATTGCAAACCACTGAAGAGAGATATCCTGTTTACCAGCATTATATTCGAATAGTACACCTGAAGAAGGCCATGGAATTGGTCTGTCGAAACGTCGTGTCAACAACACAAACAACAAGGATTTCAATCGGCTGAGAAGAAAAAACTCTTTCAAAACAGTTATATATATGATAGCTACATTCAAATGAGTTTCGGAGACTTCTTCTTCTCTACTCTCGTTATTCTAATTATAAAATCTACGATGCTCTTTTGAAATAAATATAATAATTAAAAAAAAGAAACGTTTGCCTTTTAATTGTTTTGGTTCAAACTTTCTACGCTTCAACCCTCAGATTGGAATCCGCAAAACTCTTTGACACATGTTCGTCAGGTCTTTAACTTGGTGGCATATTTGAAAGTTTTTTTCTGTTCAGTAATCAGTCTGAGAATAAGAATAGTTGAGTTATCGTCCATGGAAGAAGAATCCCCGTGATATAGTATGCAGGTTCGATTCTCGTCTGAAGACTCTTCTTCATTCCAATGTGTTGCAGTTTAATTTTCAGGCAAAGAAACTGACCCGCTAAGGAAAATATTGTGTCAAAAAAAAGAACCAGATTTAACGAAGAAAATATTTGTGATCGGTAGAATGGGAAAAACCATGAGACTCTAAACGTGGATAAAATGAAAAGTCTCGGCAGGAACGGTCTGAAGTACCGGAAACATGGGCAGTCGCCCAGGGCTCCAAGTCCTAGGGGCACCTGACATGTGTCTGAGACAGTAGGACTTCCCAAGTAAAACTGGAGAATGAATAAATTAAAAAGAATAAAAATTGTCAAAATAAGAAAATTCCTTGATGACAGATTTTTCAGGTTATCTGGCGAAGGACATTCCGATAACCAACGACAAATAAATAATATAATACTATCCTTAAAAGGTTGCGTAAGTTCAGCTGGCCCAGGGTACCAGGTATCCTAGAGTCGGCCCTGGGGCTTGCAGTGATATTTTGGTAAGAGAGCACGAAATATGTGGTCCATCCCAAGACATTACCTCTGGGTTGGTTCATCATGCACCTGGAACGTATATTAGACGTATATAACTGTTACTTTTTATAGTTTTCTATTTTATTACTATGACTAAACCAGCAGTTACAGATAAAAACACTAATAAATTAACACAAACCTAATTTAGAATAAACAAAATCAACCGATTTCTGACAAACAAACAAACAAACAACTGGATTTTTAGGAATCGTGGAGGCTAACTTTTCTTTCAGGAATATCTATGACAATTAAATACTTTCATTCTGCCAGCGTTGCCAACTCAAATTTGACTTTTCCAGTTAAAACTGCTTCAAAAATGGCTAGAAACGGCTAAATCATTCTCACTTTTGACTTTATGGCAAAAAATGTTTTATACGCTTCTAATTATCAAACACAATAACTATTTACTTATATTAAACTTATCAGATTTGTAGTGGATTTGCTAAAAGAAAACAATTAAGTATTTGACTCCAAAAATATTTTCAACAAAGCAGAATTTTGGTTAAAATTCGGTTTATCGATTTTAAATTTTAAAAAAATGATGTAAAAAAACATTTTTCCTTCAACTGATTTGTTTTGATGGACCTTCAAACAGGGTTAAAAACGGTTACAATTTTCAATTTTCAGCCAACTTCATGGCTGAAAATAATGAATATAAGTTTTGAATTAGCGAGAGAATAAGATTAAATCGGTGATTAACTTTTTTTTAAACGACCAGATTTTCGACTATCCGCTATAGCAGATTTTTACTGGCTTAACGGAGGAAGAATCGGCTAATTCTAACCGAAAAATAGTTGATTTGGCACCCCTGCTTTCTGCAGTGGTGAAACTAAGAGAGGCAACTGGCAGAGAAAATTCTCATAACTGATAAAGAATAAATATAACAGGTCTGATTAGTCACTCAATAGAAACTATCACTTAACCGACATCGTTTGGCAGAATATCGTTTAGGAGTGAGCAATGAAAAATGTGTAAAAACGGGTGATCAATGAATAAGTTCCTTTTACTCGCCTTTTGTTGGGTAGTGATCACTAAAAGAATCTGAAATCCTCAAAAAAACAAATGTAAACAATGCTGAATACATACTGAGTATCAATTTATCATAAACTTATATTGCAAATTGAACCCCAACTTAAAAACCTATTTAATGGGGATTTTTTTCAAAGCAAAACATAAGAAATAAGGAGTAAACATTTTAATCTTCAGTCCTTTAGCTCCCTTGTCACGGTTTGTTTGTGTTATACATACATAGCCAGCCAGACCAACTTGAAAACTGTAGAAACCTACGTTGGCAGTTTTTGAGACAATTTTGTTTGATGGTTTCTAATACCATACTTGAAAAGGTGTCGAAGTTCAGCTTGCCCAGGTCGCCATGATAATGTGAACTCCACCCCCCATCTATCTATCTATCTATATATATATATATATATATATATATATATATATATATATGTATATAAATATATAAGGGTAAGTCAAAGAGTATTGCTACGAGTCTTCTAGTTCGTACACCGACGAGTGAATTTCAAACAATATAGATTTAAACATGTCTCGGGGACCACTGAATGGATGCATACCAAGTTCTCACTTCAGTACACTGGTTTTTGTATCGGAGCTTCCTTTAGGCTTTACTGATGAGGGCTGTCCTGCCCTTTATAAAACAGCAGGTTTTTCATGGATCAAGCGTTTTAAAGAGGACCGAAAAGACCTCAGAGCGGGTCAAAACCTCCAACCTCAATGAAATTAGTTTATTTTGTTTTCTACAAAAACCAATCTGATAGAAATCAAAAACAGGTGTTAGAGAGATTAATTCGCGCCAGTCTATAGCTCTTTCAAATGAAAAAGGCAAAAAGCGAAAATAGCGCCTGGCTCTCATTTCGCAGGGAACCATTATAGAGGCAGCACACACTCTCTCCCTCTATTTTCTTCGCCTGTCTCCTGTACTTTCCTCCACCTCAACCTTTGGTTATTTAGCCAACATACTATTCTAAACATATTTCTGGTGTGGGGACACTGAAATATTTTCCCATATGAATGAATAGTAATTGCTTTTCCGCTTTAGGCCATTTCAGCTTATGAAATGCCTTTATAAGAACACTCTACTTTCGGATAGCTGTGGAAACCTGTATGTTCGTGAGTTTCTTCCGGGCAAATTGAGAAAATACAACAACCAAATTTTAAAAACAAAACAGTCAAATTTTTTTAAATCCAAAAAGTGTGAAGGTCCAAAGCAGAAAACATTTAAAAGAGAGAGAGAGACAGACAGACAGACAGAGACAGAGACAGAGTGAAAGAAAGAGAGAAATTGGCACTTAGTTGTCTAATAAGACTGTGGACTCCGAGATAACCGATTTTTTTTTATTCAAACCATAAATTCTTAAAAACGTTATATATTTTCAGTAATTCGGTGCCCAAGAAACTTTATAACAATTTTCATTCGAATCGGTTCAGCGATTCAATATTTTTGCATGTTGACGTATGATTTTTTACATATAAAATGTAAACAAATAATAGGATTAACAGTAACTCACCATTTTTCGATTCCTAAGATGTTGTCAACATTATGGCCAAATTTCAGCAAAATCAGTCAAGATTTGAGAAATTATTCAAATAGTAAACAAAAACAATGTTTTGAGTTTTAATATGTAAACAAACAATAGTATCAGCCATAATTCACAACCCCCCATGAAAAATATCTTCACGGGCGCACTTATAGAATTGCAATATATTTAGGATTAATGGAATTGGACACATGAGAAAAAGATGATGACAAACACCCCTGACGAATGATAGTCTCTGGCTTTTCTTAATTTGTTTAGGAAAAGGTATAGTTGAAATTGAGTAATTAATTAATTGCTCATAATTTGAACAGTTCAAGATCGATTCGAACGGCCATTATGAGGTAGTCATGCAAAGAATTTGAATTTGAACTTTCACTCCTGATCGTGTCTGAAAAAAAAGCTTTATTGCTTTTTGAAAATTATCCCCTAAATATTGTTTTGTTTTGTTTTTATTGTGAGGGGGTTCAATTTAAAAGTTTTTGCTAATTTGTTCCCTCAGTTCGTGTCCAGCAGCATTTACGCTCTTTCTTTTTTTTTAGCAAAATTTGGATTTTTCAGTGATCAATACAAAAAACTTGAGAAATGACGTATTCATTTATTTCTAACTGATCACCCCTAACACAGCATGCTGCCAAAGGACATTTACCACATGGTGGTTCCTATCGAGTGATTGAACACACCAGTTATCTAACAGCCAATAATCTAAATCGTTCAGGAAAACTTGCGTTCAACTTTGCATCGGACAAACTCTGAAAACGTCTTCCGTCTACAACACCGCCACAACGATTGAAAACTACACATTTTTTTCAGCTCGAGACCTGCAGCAGCTGTCACGGTCGACAATTTAAATTTCTTGATAAATGATGAATAAATAAGTTCCGAAATTATACTAAGAGCCAGTTCCGCTTCGCTTGGATCAGTAGGTTATAATGTGAAACGTAGTTATTGCTTTCACGGAACTAAAAAGCGGTCATTGTATGGTAGACATACCAAGATCAGAAAAGTTGTTGATAAAAGCAAATATCAAAATGAAAAACCGGGACAGCTTGATATTTAGAGTGAGTAAGCGATGTAATCATGATCTACAAAGAATTCGGACACAGCGATGGAATTTCGTCTGATGAGGTTTCGGTCTTTGCAAATAATGTCGCGTGTGGTTGCTGAGTTACCATAAAATCAACCTGAACTGATTCTTAAGGGGGGGGGTAGTAGCAGTAGGGGAATGTTATTCTACAATTGACCCCTAACCCCTATTACAAGCGTTCCATTCTTCAAATTACTGGTTCAAAAACGGGGCCTCTGGAGGGAGAAGAAGGAGAGAAAAATACAGAAAGATCTTTCTGATAACGTACAAGCAGCGATGTGTACGTTTTGGTCTATAGGTCAGCTATCCATTCATTCATTCATTCTTTTCTTGTCGCCCATAGTCAGGGCGTTCGTTAAGTAGGATAGAGGGGGAGGGCGATGGAGGCTTTGAAATGCTTTGGAGATTGCGTATCGTAGAGATTGGTTTTCCTCCTTGGGAGGATTGACATGATCGCCGGCTGGCAACAGCACCTGATACACCCAGTTGGTCACCCATCCAGATACTGACGAGACTTGGAAATTGCCTAACTTCAGTGATCGTTTGTGCTCCGATGTATTCAAAGCTATTTACAATTTACGCGAAATCCAAAGGTCAGTAATTAATCGCTCCTCTAATAGCGAGTGACTGATCTTTCCGGAATTAATTTCTCTGGAACAATTATTTCCAAAATAGGCACTTCCACCCCTTGGAGCGTCATAAGACCAATGCAGAGTGCAGGAAGGCATTAAAGGGGTCTAATGGACAATGGATGGCGCGTGGGGCAAGGGGCAAAGAATACAAATCGATACCCCCTACGCATAAAGTTGTAGGTCTGAAAAGCTGTTTTTGAGTAGAGCTGCAATATTATATTTGGGGGTACTCATATAAGAGTAGAGGTTCAGAGATTGAAACAAAAAAGTTATTCCACTTGAATGATTTTCGAGCCAGACATACATAAAAATAATCCCTTACAAAAGTGTTATAATTTTCTTCCCTTCTGTTCTTATTTACTTTTTCTTCCCTTCACCTGTTCAATTATCATCATCCTCATTAGCCTATTGGCGTCTGTCGTTGGGCATAGACCTTCCCCAAGATTAGCCAGACCTCTCGATCATGGACCTCACGGAGTCAGTACTTTCTGAATTCATCTAGCTTGTCACACTTGTCTTACATTCTGTCGGCCACAGTTTTGGATATGATCTCTGGGGATCTATGTTGTGAGTCGTGATGTCAAGTGGTTGTCTGACATTTTTGCAACATGTCCAGCCAATTGTTTGAACCTTTCAAAATCTATTTAAGCTAATGTTTTTCATGCACAAAATATGTTGTTTTTTTTTCAAACAAACATCAAATTTGAAGTAATCACATCTCGTATGCTTTCACGTGTCTTTTTGGATTCTCAGCTTTCAATCGAATCCTATGCTATAGTAGATTGATAACCACATAATGAGTTATGCAATGGTTACTATGGAATCTATAGCAAAATTATTTAATAATAAGTAATTAATAGTATTGTGTAATTAGGAAATAATAGTAGTGGGACAGTAACCGTATTATAAAAATGATTTTCCGTCCGTTGAACGGAATGGTTGCTTCGAATTATTTCGGTTATTTCTTTTAGTGTTGCCAATTTTGATATTTCATATTCTGACCATTGTCAAGTTTGAAGGGTTTTTTTAGATCAGCTGTTCCTGAGAAATATTATAAAAATAAGATAAAATGAATAGAAACTTGCAAATCATAGATCTTCTATCTAAAATTGTAGATATAAATTTAGATATGAATTATCTAAATTGGCATTAGATCTTAATTTAAACATGAATTATCAAAATTGGCAATAGATCTTAATTAAGACATAAGTTTGCAACACTTCGCTAGATGTGCTTGTATTGCAATGAAATATTTCGAAGCTGTAGTTTCTTACGACTGACGGGTGATTATTTTACACGACTATGATGGCAGGCCGCTCAACAAGGTCGGACCCTTTCCAAAGATATATCTTTGGAACGGGTACTGCCCTAGTTACATTTTAGATACCATTTGTCAGCAACTCGACCCCACCTTCATATTTTGGTTTCAATGATATTCTTAATTGTTCATACATTCTGTGCAGTGAAATCAATCCCCTATGAGGCTTATTGACTGAGGAGGATCAAAAACTGCTCTCCTCTGCGTTAGTGATTCTAAAGCTGAGGCAAATCACCTGCGAGGGGGCGATTTGGATATGTTGGAGTGGGGAACAATTTGGAATTTGGGTGTGAAGACTGAGTCATGTTAAGCCTTAACTGAATAATTCTTAATTACTCAATATTATTAATTACTAATTACGCAATGTTATTAATTACTTATTGCACAATATTATCTATTACTAGTTTTACTAAAGATTGTATAGTCACTAATGATTACATCATTACCTTTGGGAGTCATGGAAGCGATGAAGTTCTAAAATTTCATGCGATAAAAATATCACATATTTTTGTTATTAAACGCCCTAAAATTCATTAATCAGTTTATCCCGTTTTCACACAAATAATTTATTTATTTAGATATATTTTCTTTGATTTAAACTTTACATTTTGGTAAATAGCTGAATTTAACTGTATACTTGAATATCTTTTCAACTCCAAATTTGTTTTATTTCGGTAAGAAAGGCATAAAATTCTCTGAGGGGTCAAGGTGGAGCATGGCCCAAAAAGGGTTCAGACTCTTCTATGAAATCTGGAAAAGAAGAATAAATCAAAATAAGAATCACAATAGGTTGGCAAGGTTTCGATAGAGCAAGCTCGACTTTCGAAAACAAGAAGATCCCACTTGTTCTAAAAAAGGGTGTAAGAAACCAATATATCCTCCCGATAGTCATCCATGGAGCTGAAATCTAGAACCTAACCAAAAGATTGACCCTCAAAGTCCGATATATCATAAGAACCATTGGAAAAATCAAGAATGTCAGACAACCACTGGACACTAGGACTCACATAGATTCCCACGGATCATAATTCAAATTGTGACCGACAGAATATGAAATGGTGAGACGAGTTAGACGAATCCAGGAAGTACTGGCCCCGCAATGTCTATGATAGAGAGGTCTGGCAATTTTTTTTTGGGGGGGGGTATCCAACGACAGACGCCCACAAGCTGGTGATGAGGATGATGAATATGT
Organism: Thysanoteuthis rhombus; assembly: GCA_963457665.1. Lineage (NCBI taxonomy): Eukaryota > Metazoa > Mollusca > Cephalopoda > Oegopsida > Thysanoteuthidae > Thysanoteuthis > Thysanoteuthis major. Next base: position 7,659,922 of record OY735217.1, read on the forward strand.
AAGTTAAATTTAAGGATTTAAGAAACAATTATCGTTTTTCTTTAAGTTACTGACAAGTATCCAACTTTCTGTCGTCATTATGAGCAAAGTCATTAAACCAAGTACCTGCCGTGGTGCAAATATTGCAAGATTTTCCTGTGCGTTCAATTCTAATTGGATATCACAGTGTCTTTATGCCAGACGAGGCTAAACTTGTTCGGTCAATACAATGTCTTCTTTCCATTTTTCATTTTGACTCGTCATTTCTGCTGATTCACTCTTCGGTTCTTTTCGGTCGAAGTATGTCATATCCGTTCGCAGTCCCTCTCTCCAATCGTGCAAAGTGGAAAGTAGTTTTCAAAGATAAAATTCAAACGCTAACTACAAAGCTTGTCAATATGTTATTCCATTTTAGCAACCCGTGCACTTCTGAGAAAAGGGGCCACGAAGAGTGTTTCTCTTTCCTTGCGAATAATACTGGAGTAGGCTGAATAATGGATTGGCTGAAATACTTGGGCATAATCAAAGATGAGAAGAAGATATCAGATGGTCCAAGTTGGAATGTTCATGCCTTTTCTCGAAATTACGAACCATTGTTTCTGAATCTTGTTTCCCTATTGCCCTCTTTTGGTTATTTTTTTTAATCAACAAGACCCCCTCCCCAACCCAAATTGAGAATGACTGCTCTCCATAATTTAGACAGATAAATACCCCTCATAAAGTAGCTTGATTCTTCATCTTCCTAAAGGAAGATTACTTTCCATTTCCTTATGTCTTATCTTGACTGAGCCAAGTAAATTGCAAAAGTTGCTTACAGCGTATATTTGGAACTCTTGGGCAACCTATGCGTGCTTGCATAATAAAATAGAATAATAACTGAAACGGAAAATCATAATTGAAATATTTTAAAAATACATATTTTGTAATTCACCAAGTTGGGGTAGCTTCCCATATTTCTTGATTTTACCGACAAACATAAAACAAAATATCGCCTGTTTTTGCTTCTTTTTTTAAGAAAAAATCATCTTTATGTGACAATCTACTGCCCACCACTAGCTCGATTTTCAGCCCCTGGGGGTGATATCGGCCCCTTTGAGAATTACTGTTTTAATTACATTCAATGACTCACTTCTCTCGTTTTGGTATTTTCAGCGTTCATTCTACCAGCGTGTGTGTGGACAGCCCATTGGAGACAAGCAAGAGATGCCTTCTTATCTAACATGGACTTTTTGGCCAGTATCGATAAGAGAGCAGCGGACTTTGGCTTCACGACCCGTGATCTCCTCGGACTGACCAACAAAGAAGAACTTGTTTTCACTGACGTAGCTAATAGCATTCAAGCTACGCACGTCATTCGCTACCAAGAAACCTTCGAAGGCATCCCGGTATTTGATGCGACGCTGACTGTCGAAACTGACATTGGTTCTAACAGCTACACGGGCCAAGTAACAGGTAAGATAGCCGAAGACATTGAAAGCGATGTAGAGTCAATAACTCCGAACCTCACACCAGAGGAGGCCCTTCAAATAGCCATCTCTAAAGGTGGATTCCCTGTAGACGGCGCCCGCATCGACAGCAAGGAACCGCGTTTGGAGATTTATTTATTACCGAATAACACAGCCCGGCTCGTATACCGTATTCTGTATTATGCAGAATCGGGAGACAAGAGTTATCGGCCTTGTTTCATGATCGATGCACAAACTGGTGAGGTATTGGAGAAATGGAACATGCTGGAAACGACACGCCAGCTCTATCAAATGAAAGCCATCGGCGGGAATAGGAAGATCGGACAGCGAAAGTACGGAGATATCTTGCCTTACCTGGACGTGCGCAAAAAAGGTGACGATTGCGCTTACGAGAACGATATCGTACGAGTAATAAACCTCAACGGTAGCAAATACCTGAACAACGAGAGACGAGCTGTCTATCATGTGCCTTGCAGTCGCGGGCCTGACGACTCAGTAAACGGGGCTTATTCGCCTGCAAGCGATGCCCTTTTCTATAGTGGAGTTGTCCATAAGATGTACATGGAGTGGGCTCATGTGTCCCCCAAGAAGGAATTGCCTCTTGTCGTACGTGTCCATTACGGCCATAACGAAATGAGGGCCGTTTACAATGGCGGGAACTTCACCTTCGGCGATGGAGCCGGTGATTACTACCCTCTGGTCGGCCTGGATGTGATGTCTCATGAAATCTCGCACTGTTTCACTGACGAACATTCGTTTCTTATCTATCAAGGCCAATCAGGTGGCATCAATGAAGCTTTTTCCGATACGGCTGGTGAAGCCGCCGAACTTTATCTGTTCGATAAACCGGATTGGGTCAGCGGTGATCAGATCGCCAAGAAGCCAGTGCGTCTACTTTGCGAACAAGATCAAGACGGCAAGTCCATCACGGATGCTTCACAATTTGTGGAAGGTCTCGACGTCCACTATTCGAGCGGGGTTTACAATCGATTCGCCTGCTTGCTGTCTAACATGGAAGGCTGGAGCATCAAGAAAGTCTTTCAGACCATGGCCCATGCTAATAGGTTCTACTGGCATCCGAAAACCGATTTTGCCGAAGGTGCTTGCGACATGACCAAAGCCGCTTACGATCTGGGGTTTGACGTCGAATCCGTGGCGGCTGCTTTCGAATACGTCGGGGTCAAGGTTTGTGAAATCGGTGGTTACATGCGTAATATACATCCTGGGTCGCTTCTCTCGGATCTGAGCGCAGATAAGGGCGAAAGGATTGTTTTACAGATGAATGTAAAAGTCCCGACAAAAGAAATGAAAATAGTGTCTTACTCTGGCAGCGGGGAAATGGCCCTGTATGTTCATTATGGTAAATTACGAAGGAAAAAAAATGCTCAGTGGACGTCAAAGCAGCCTGGAACCAACCAATTTGTAAAAATCGAGGCACCAAAATTTGGCCGATATTACGTGGTGCTGGAACCGAAAGACAAATCAGAATTCTCCGGAGTGAAAATCAAAGTTGATTCGTTCAAATCATGATTGTTCCCCCACCCCAAGCAGCTCGTTAGATTCGAAACCGTGTTATATATTGCCGCTTCCTTCCTTTTCTCTCTTTCTTCTCTTTGTTTCAACCTCTGCACAACAACCATACCCTTCATTACCTTTTTTACCCTCAATTTTGTAACACGTGATAAATTCTTTTGATAGGCAAATTACTTAGGCAAATATTAGGACAAAACTAGAACGTAATGAATATAAATATCATTACGCTGACGCGAAATTACGCAAAATTATGTACATATATATATATATATAATTTTGCATCGGTTTGATGATATTTATACATAATTTTTATTAAAAATTATGACATTTAGGCAAAATTTATTTTACATATGTTTCGCAAATCCGGTTTTATCAAAAATTATGTCAAAAAAATATCGTTCAGCTATATGCTGTTATAAACTAGGTTGATACTATTTCTGGTGAAGCTGTATTGGTGAAATATGTAAAATGAATTTGTCTAAAATATCCAAATATATATATATATATATATATATATATATATATATATATATATATATATATATATATATATATATGAGAGATAATTGTTTGGAGACTTATTTCATCCGGGATTAACCGAACAGCCGAACACGTAAAAGACAAGAATGTTTTGCAGGATTCGATCCAGCCTCCAACACTTGACGGGAGACTGCTCAAACGACTGAGCAAACAGCATGCCTAGGAAGTTCGAAATAGTGCATTTAAGCTGAGACTGCTTCCTGGTGGATGCAGGTTCGAGCTCTGCACGACATTCATTTTTTTATTCATTTGCTACTCGGTTAATTCCGGTGACGAACGAAATACATTTCCCAACATGCCTCCTCTACCATTATTGAATCATTCTCAATGTTGTGGTCGTGTGCCAGATTGGGTTTTATATTAAAAAACACACACACACACACACACACACACACATATATATATATATATATATATATATATATATATATATATATATATATATATATATATATATATTGCTAATATACAAATTAATTGGGTAAAACTGTAAATTTGAATGTATATCGAAGCGAATTTCTATTCAACAATGGTTTTTACTTAATGAAAACTAAAATGAAAAAAAGATCTATGTATTTGTTCAGAATAGATTAACCGAAACTCTGAGTCGCTAACTTCTCAGTAGAGATGCTGTTTTCAAACTTTTACGGAACAAATGAAAGCAGAAGAATATGAATATCTAAAACTGTATTTTATTTAATTCAACTAACAATATTTAGTGTTAAGGTTTGCATCTGGGGTTAGTGTTAGGTTTGGGGGTTGTTTTTGCGATGAATAGAAAGATACAGCAACAATAAAATGCGTTGTGGCCAAAATAAATATTTGATTCTATCAGACGACAGTATCTTCCAATTAAATGATCAAACGTTCATTTCCATTTTTTTTGTTTGCTTTTTTTTGTGCAGCGTCCATCCGGGTTATCTCCCATTTAAAGTATTGACATAATGTTTGATGAACCTATTCTGAACAATAACTCAATCGTATTACCCTTCCTACAGCCACGGTCTTTGGTTTTATCTCTGTCTGCCTAAACCCGGTCGAAATGCATTGATCCATGATTGATGGTTCTCTTTCGTGTTTAAAGTGACAACTACATCCCCTGACATTTGCAGTTTTGTTTGTTTTATGAAACCACAGATTTGTTTTTCTCCCAATCTTTAGAATCTCTGTGTCCTCATTCAATTATTTGCTTTGTATTCTTAATTTCAGTTTTCCTCCAACTTCCGGCTGTCGTAATTCCGTTCTATTGAACAGTCTAGCGTTCTTCATTATTCAAGTTTGCTTAAATCACTATCTCATCTGTTGGCATGTCACGAAAATACCATAACAAAATAATCTCTTGTGCTTGAGAGCTTTTTATCTGGCTTATTCTCAATCACTATATGAATTATAGGCTTATTCTCTCTCTTTCTCTCTCCATATATATATATATATATACTGTGTATTCAAGCATCATCCCTTCTTTTAAACATGAGTTATTCTGATCTATTTCTGATGTTGTTTTTAATTGTTGGTTCGAATGAGCATAAGAATATTCCAAAATTCATATTGCATGTACTTTCTTTATTTATCCCAAGTACTTTCGATCATTACTTTTTGTTTTTAACGTCGCTGTGTTTTATCAATTTTCCGTTTCTTAACGATATCATTATTATCTCATGATATATATATATATATATATATATATATATATATATATATATATATATATATATATATATATATATGCCCTGAGCCACGGATGCACAAAAACGCAAAAATATTTCATGTCTGTAAAGAGCAAGTAGAAGTCCTTTAGGTACAATGGAGGGAAGTTCAAAGGAAGTACTGGTGTTTATTTGCCGATTTGAACAGCATTTTTCAAAGTTATTTGCATCATTTTCTGATGTTTCATCCTCAAATGAATGTCAGTCGAAAGAAGCTTTTAAGGGATTTATTTAGAAAAAACAAATTTAAAACTTTTTTTTTTCACTCTGCTTTACTGCAAATCACGGGGAATTTGAAATTTTTGTACCACTAAAAGACTTTTCATTGATTCTCCTGAGCGGCTCAGGTCATATCACAAGCTCCTTTGGCAAATGTCTTTTTTTATTCATTCGCCACTTGTATCACATAAAATGCAAGGTTGTGAAACTTTTTGCAGTCGGGTCCACCTTCCCTAAATTGCACCAAAAAGGGTTTTACTATCCATCGTTTTTTGCAAACACTAAAATATTTTGCCTACTTGCAGATCTGTTGCTCAGAGCACACCCATGATACGCCGCTGATATATATATATATATATATATATATATATATATATGTATGTATATATATATATATATATATATATATATATATATATATATATACACACATATGTATGTATATATATATATATGTACATATATATATATATGTATGTGTGTGGGTGTGTGTTGACAGATATATGATACGCCGCTGATATATATATATATATATATATATATATATATATATATATATATATATATATGTATGTATATATATATATATATATATATATATATACACATATGTATGTATATATATATATACATATATATATATATATACATATATATATATATATATATGTATGTGTGTGGGTGTGTGTTGACAGATATTGGGATGTAACTGACTGAAGTGACACGAATTTTTATGTGATCAGTAGACTATATATATATATATATATATATATATATATATATATATATATATATATATATACATATATATATATGTGTGTGTGTGTATCTTTTAACTCGTCATGTTGTTTTTTTAAATTCCAATAAAAGTATGTCATCTCAGTCGATTTTCTTTGAGCCAACCACACACACACACACACACACACACACACACACACATATATATATATATATATATATATATATATATATATATATATATATATATATATATATATATAGCCATTATAAGTCCACTGTTGGCCAAAGACTTTCTTCTTAAATTGAATTAAAAGATTCATATGAATAATTTCATAAACTAACTATTTTTTCAGTTGGCCACATTTTTGGCTATAATAGATTTGTATTATGTAAATTGAATAAATAGTTAGATTGAGCCGGAAAAATCACTAATTTGACAACCCAGGTGTGATTCTTTGCAGTGAAGGCCAAGCTGCATTCTGATTGGTTTATAATTGCAGGTGTCCTCATCCAAATAATGATGAGACTATTTTGTCTTGATTTTTCCAAATTATTTGACGATGTTTAATCGTCAGGTTATCTTTTTCTGGTGTAAGCAAGAAAGACTTAATATGGAATTCAATGATAACAAGAATATTTCCATTCTGTGTGGAGTTCTGAAGATTCTCCATGGTAGAGATTCTCGTCATATTTCATGACGATTTTTTTGGACAGTATAAAAAAACATAGCTCTATTAAAAAAGAGCCTCCACCATGACTCAGCTCAATTACATGCTTTATCTCCTTAGCTCTTACTATCACTATTGCAGCATTTCCTCCGGATTTACATCTTTGTATTCGACTTTGTTGTCATCATCATCATGGTCATAGTCTGTTTAAATAGAAGACAATTCTTGTCTGCAAAGAGTTCAAGATTTTATATCTGTCAAAATTACAATCCGAAACAGAGTAGATAACATACTAAAAACAAAATGAATATTTTAATGTGTATCTTCCTCTTTCTTCAGTTGACATATAAATAAAGAGCATTTCATTATCCACAGAAACACGTTTCAAGAAGTCGAGATTTGTGTATTGAAATGTTCCCCAAACGTCCGCAGTATGGTTGTTATAAGTATGTTTTATGAAAGGTTCTATTGCAAAGACTTGCTGCTATGCCGTCTAATGATCTATGCTGACTAAACTCCAAACCATGTACAGCTGATCATCAAAAAGCCACCAATGAACTCAAACTGTAATAAAATAAAAGGCATTTAAAAATCGTCAGGCGTTTCCTTTCTGTCCTGTAATTAGAGTCTTTAGATTCAAGTTTAGTGTTGGACGCATTATATGAAAGAAGTTCAGGTTGTTTTTATATTGATTCAGTTTCTCTTGTAATGAATTTGCTTCTTTTGTGTAACTTTTATTGGAGAATGTTTTATGACACTTAAATTCTGAATTAGTCCTAGCTCCGACAACGGGCACTGCAGAAAAGTTGTTTTTTTTCAGGATTTCTACGTAATCTCTTTTATTGGGTCATACTAAACCCCAAAAGCTTTATGTTGACTCCCGTCGTTGGCCGAACAGATCTCAGAAACCGCCATAAAAAAGCGCTCTTCTAATTCATTATACATCAGAATTTGCCTTGCCATTTAGCAATAGATAAATCGCTAAAACACGGACCGCGTACCTGTGTCTTAAACTAAAAAAGGGATATTCTTTTTCTGATAAACAAAATACAAAAATCAGCTTATAACTTTTTATATGTTCATTTTGAGACCCAGGCTTTCATATGATTCTTAATCAGCGTGAAATTTCCTTTCACATGATTCAGGATACATAGAATTCTGAAGATTTAGGCCTACACAGTTTTTTTAGCTTCGTGTAGCCAACAGTGGATGTCACCTGACTTTTTTGGTTTCGCTGAGATCCAATAAAAGTGAATCTACAGGTATCTCAAGCAGAAAAAAGTACTTTTCTACGGGACCTGGTGTCAGATGTAGGACCAATGGAATTTTTTTTTTTCGTTTCTGTTATTACATGCATGTATTCACTGTATAACCATTGCATTCCTTGCTTTTGTCTACCGACTGTTTTCACGCGTCTTTTGCTTGCTCCTTTATGCGAAAAACAACCAGAAATGTTTAAATGTCTTCATCGCTAATAACGTGGATTTATTGAAGAATACATACCGACCCAGATATTTTTATAAAGTAAATAAAAACATTTCAATGAATGTGTCGCTGTTTCCAGTGATTCTGTTTTATTTTCCTTGTATCTTTTCTTTCTTTTCATTGCCCGTCTTAAATACTGCATTTTACGCCATACAAGGCGCGCTCTCTTTCTAAGTTCCAAGGCGAACGTTTTTAAGGCGAACATTTACAAACGTTTCTACGCAATGCAAATACTGTAATCAGCCGGACACTATGCGGTCAGTATTCATTTAAGCAGATAAGAGCGCTATAAAATATTCCAATAGAGTTGAGGGATATGAGTATCAGGAGAAAAATGGGGATGTTTTTTCTTTAATTCTTTCGAGAATGTACCTGCAGAAATTGAAGTGCGTCTTATATGGCTGGAAAATACGGTGCTTCGTTCCCCTCTTTCTTCTTCGCTTTTTGTCTTCCTGCCCAAATGTCACGGGGGCTACAATCTCATCCCGTAAAACCTACTTACTGAGACTGCAGCAGCATTATCCCTGCCATTGTCCCACCGATCACGCTTGCAAGAGTCAGGTCGGGATGATTCCTCTTCAGAAGGGCTTATGACGCATGCTGGGCGAAACTAGTTTACTGAACAACCTTCTGATGGCAAAGGTAAAAACCAGGACAGGAATCCGAAACATCAGAATCCTGTTTGAGAGCGAGAAACCAGCTCAAATGTCAGATTGGAAACCACGGGAGATTCAAGGTTGGAAGCCACAGTTGACCTAGAGAAGATCAGTTAATAGGGAGTCAAAAAGGACCGGACTGACATAGGCCCTACTAGAGGAAGTTGCCTAGAGCCGAGTCCACTGGCGCGGTGTATTTATGGCTCTATGCTCCACAAGGAGTTTACAGAAATAAACAATTTATGTCTATAATTTTGAGAAGGGCCATTAACATTCAAAGAGATTTTCGGACAATTAAACACCTTTTGCTACTCAACAAAGACAAGGTATGGAAATCCAGGCCCATTATTTGCTGAATCTAAAGTTTTATTGTTGCTACCATTGTGAAAAAAAATCTGTTTACCACCATCATATTTGGATGGAACTCTTGATGAAGGTCGTAGAATGGATTGGCTGAAACGACATGTTAATAACACGAACAACAAGGTGTTCAATTGACCGAAACATTCTTTGAATAAACAATATGTTTTACTTTCTTTGTTCTTTATCTCCTAATAAGATATACCCTGTTTTTTTTAATTTCACTATGCACCACTTCGCTTTTACGAAATACATACTCAAGTACCATCTCCCATCACTACCTTAAATGGCGCAAAGCGGAGAAGCAATTACAACTAATTCATACGTGAAAAACTCTCGAGCGTTCTTAGAGCACCCTCGGTCTATATTTGCCGACCACGATGTCGAAGGTCTAGTTTGTTGTCTGCTGTGGCTGATATGGAAGGCTTGAAATATATCAATCTGGTTAGTTACTCAATAGAAACCATCACATGACCAATGTCTTGTAGCAGTGTGCCGTGTTGGGGGTGATCAATAAGAAAATTGGAAAAGGGGAGATCAATAGATTAGTAAATTCTTTCGCCTCTTGTTGGGCAGTGGTTATCAAAATGACTGAATTTTTTTTAAAAACAAAAAACTCAGAGAGAATCAATTTTGCTCAAACTTACATTGCAAGTTGATCGTCTACTAAAAACCCACTTAAGGGGTGTTTTTGTTCTTTCACATATTTTTTCTGGACGTAAAAGAGAGTAAATCTTGGAAACTTTGTCTATTTAGCACCATTGTTGCGGTCTTTACGCGTGATACATACATAGCCATCCAAGTTAGCCAGGCAGACCAACTTGAAAACTGGAGAAACATTTTTGAAAGTTTTGGTTAACGCCTTCTAATGGAATGGTTAGCCTAACGCAATTTTCTATCAAACAATCCTTTGTAGACTCTCAAATCTCAAATGGCGGTGGGCTGACCATGTTGCAAGAATGGCAGACAATCGATGGACATCACGACTCACAACATGGATTCCCCGAGATCACATGCGCAACCGAGGCCGGCAAAATGTTAGATGGAGAGATGAGCTAGACAAGTTCAGGAAGTACTGGCTCCGTGACGCCCATGATAGAGAAGTGTGGCAAATCCTGGGGAAGGTCTATGTCCAACGACGGACGCTAAAAGACTGATGATGATGATGATGAAATAATCCTTCAAATCATCCTGTAAACCTATATTCTCTTTCAAGATTATAGTCATCATTTTCTGCAATCACTGAAGCACTTTCAATCAAAACGAAAATCCTTTGCGTCGGCGAACGCAAAAAAGAATTCCCATATAACTTAAGAGTAAATGGTTCCTGACCTTTAATGATTTGTATTTAGTTAACACAATCAAGAAAAAATTGTTATCATTTTTGTTCGCGACTCAAAGTTGATGCAAGATTATTATTTGATTTGGAAACATAGTTAACTTGGAAAATTTACTTTGCAAGTTTCACTGTAAAATTGAATTAAAACAAATCATGTATTGTACCACCCTGTTATCTGCAGCCGATAGCCTCCTCGAGCCCCTGTATATGACGGAATATGTGATAATAGCGAACCATCCATATCATGCTTGCAGTGTTGCCAGATATATCAACAAGTTTACTTCTAGAATTGAGTAAAGAAAATCTTGAAACCCCAGAAACATCTAGATTCTCCAGATATATATCGGAAATATAAGAAATATATCATTCATCATCATCAGATCGAATATGATTTAGTCGCTACCAATACTTTTATTGATATATCACTGACTTGAAAAAATATTACTCGCTTTATTCACTATAAGATGAGATATCACTTATTTTATTGCAAATAATCTAAACAGCAATCTCTGACATTTAAACACAACCAAGAACATCCATATGATTTTTTAGAAACGTTTGAATTTGGACAGCTGTTGTTAACTGAAACGGCATTTGATGATCCTGGAGGTGGTGATGTCATGCTGCAGTGTTAATTCATAAATCTAATGATGAATCAAAGGGAGGTAAATCAGTTTCTCTCAAGTCAAATCAAGGATAAACATGGCGAATAATTTTCTCGAGTCTGTTTATGATAGAAGGGAGATAAGTCAAATGATATTTGTGTGTGTACCATTGAATCAAAGGGAGGGAACTCGAAATTTCGTCCGGTTTATCTTGACCTGTTCTCTGCTGTGGACGGTATTACTCGTCTTAGCAGTTGGTTCGTGCAATAAAGACGAGATAACCTATCGTACGATAGTGTTTTATTATCTAGCAACATTTATGTATATATGAAACTTATTAGATTGTCCATGGTACGCAATAATTTATCTGCGTGAGAATAAAATCGTGCAATTGAAACTTTTTATTTTAATCAATTTTTACATGAAAAAGTCAGCACGTGAGTTAAAAACGTAAAAAATCTTCATTGCCATGAATAACTAAAAAGATTCAAATATTAAGGAGCTAAGATTTGAAATTGTAATTGAAATATCTCGACAGTTTGTACATTTTATGGGTTCCATGTACAAATACATTTAGAAACAGAGTTAACATTGTAAAAATGAATGAAGAACGCTCGTTTACATTTTTCAAAATTAATTTTGTCTCGATTTTAGAATCATCATTCAATATCTATGAGTAAATAGTGCAATTGGAAATAAGTCAAAGCTGTGATAATACCATTAAAAACTAAACATTATCCAATATCTTTTTATTCATTTCATTGATTGAAGTATTGAAAATCATAATTTTCTTGCGACTATTTACCTTCGCAGAACAGTTCAGGATAAGGTGTTCAAGGGTTGGATCCGGATTGGCGCTTGCCACTGAGTTCCAGTTATTAAGTATTAGTGTTAAGCGACTGCTTCCCCTGCATAGAGGTTGGTGAGACCAAAAAAACTAGTCAAAAATAACAAAAACTATTCTGTTAAATAATTCATCTGATAATAAGAGTGAATTTTTTTTTTAAACGATGTTGTTTCACTCCATCATCATTGAATTTGGCCTGCTTTTTACCTTTATCCTAATTTTTAATTACTTTTTATCATAATTTTAAATCAGACCGTAATCCTTCGACAACGATTTAACAGCGCATTCAGAAAATAAAGAGAGTGTCCACGGCCTTTTTTAACTATTCAGCTACGAATACTTCATAGTGAAACGGAAACTTTTTACATTTTATATTCATCGCTTATTGATGTTTACATTTGAGACTTAGTAGTCTTATAATACCACGATATTTTTTTTCAAATCGCAATTTTTTTCTTGGATTAAGTATTGCAACATTATCATTGATTTTGGCTAGCTTTTTTGCAATAATTCATCGAAAAATTTACAAAGAAATCTTTAATTATCGCTGCTTTACTTGTTTTCATTGTTTCAAGTCTATAAATAATTGATTTAACATACTTTAAATCATTTACAAAAATTACAAATTATATTTCTGAAACTTGAATTATCAGGTATTAGTATACCTTTGTCATTTAAAATAAATATTTTTTCTTCAATATAGAAAATGGCACACCCGTTTGAAGTGGCGAGTACATTTCAACCATTACAACCATTGATACATTTCTTACCAAGAGATTTCGTACCTTGTATTTAATAGTAGAATATCATCTATAATTCATAAAAGTCATAGAGAATGCCATCAACTGAGGATGATGGGTCAAAACGGTATATAATTGCATAGTCGCTTGAGCCTTCGAGAATCACGGCTTTTATATAACAATTTTACTGCCCCGCTGAACGGCTTGGGGATATTTATTAAAATTCGATTAAAAATAATGATACTGATGATCTTGGAGAATAACATTCTATTGGCCACAAACAGATTTTTATTATTTCTTTTTTTTATTTGTCCTATTTTTATGTTTTTCTTTAAATTCAGCATTTCTGTTATGTCATTAGAACACGACTGGAATTATACATTTATATGTCAGTTACGCAAACGAAAATATATTTCACTACATCAGTCACGTCCCTTGGTTTGACAAGAAACGTCTGCGCTTTGCTAATTATAACCTGAGTTAATTTGGGATTTATACTCATAAAGAGTATTCAACGTAATTTTGTATATTTCGTTTCATCTTGACTAAGTGGTTATGAAGAAATTGTATACATATTACCTCTTACTTCCCTTTCCCTGAGATCGAGTTATCTCCCTTAGATCACGAGACAAGAGATTGCTCACACTGACTGACACAGAAAACACCTGATAGTTTCTAGATTTAATATTAAAGCACTGTATTTGTTAACAACTTTATTAACACAGAAGTATTCATAAATGAGTATTGTTCAAAGTCATGTTATTAAGGTTATAAAATAATGCCATAAGATGGCTACTTTGACTTTCTAAACTTTTGCATTCTAGACGAACGGGAACACGTAACCCGTCGAGGAATATTCCGTGGAATGTCCAGCCAGCATTTGTACAGAGGAAGCGTATTCAGGTGGCCATTATCTTGATTGTTGTTACTGCTCCCAATGACCTAATAACGATTAGTACTATCTTTATTAACATAGTTTTTTTGTAGTACTAGCTTCAAGACTTGGTATTTTTCTACTTTTTCCTTTTCACTTCCTTCAATATTCCTGTCTGCTGGGCATGACATATCGATTAATATAGCCCGATTATCTTCTTCATTAATAATGACAATGTCCGTTGTTTTTATAGCTGTAACCTAATACAGTTTCCTGTTTATGTTTCCACCAATTTCCTGTCCTTTCAAAACCCGTTACTTTGCATTAATTCTAATGAAGTGTGGCTGCTACTTAGTTAGGACTCTCAGGGTACACACTCTGTGCTAATCCTTTTTATTGGGCCACTGCTGACGACTGGAGTCGTAGATCTTATATTTCAAGCGCTCTCTTCAGTATTCGTGCAATTCCTAGCAGTGCTGTGGTCTGCACAGTCTCAGTCCTTCCTTTTATCCCCACTTCCTCCAATCTCGCTTTTAGCGTATTTGGTGCAGTTCTGAGTGCACCTATCATTACTGGTATAACCCTGACTTTCATGTTCTACGCCTTCTTCAGTTCTCTTGTCAGATCCTGGTATTTTTCTACGTTTTCACCCTTTGTTGTCTTCAGTCTATGGTCTGCAGGCTCGGCCACGTCTATCATTTGACAGGTTTTCCTTCTTTTGTCTACGATTACCAGGTCTGGTATTCTCGCTTGGATGGGTTGATCCGTTTGAATGTCAAAGTCTCAAATTAATTGTGGTTTCCATTCTCCAGGGCTATCTCCGGTTTGTGCAGGTACCACTTTTCGCGTGGTTAAACCCCATTCGCTTAATCTGTTCCCAGTGTATCACTGTTGCTTCTCTATCGTGTTTGTGTTTATGCCCCTTCTGGGCTAGTTGACCGCATTCACTAGTTATGTGGTTTACGGTCATAGGCAGCACTTGCTATTTTTCTGTGTTCTATCGATTTTTGTTTTGATATGGTTTGTTCTGATGCATTTGATTTGGACTGCTATGATGAGCGATTCTGTTTCTCTTCAGGGTTCCTTTTCGTAGCCATATCCATGATCTCTCGTCTATCACAACCTGTATCTGTCATTATTATTATTATTATTATTATTATTATTATTAATTTCACACCAGTTACCAAGTGGTTACTGCTGGTGGTTGAGTGACAGCAAGTCTCCTCAAGTCTCTAACACTCCTCTCCTAACCCTGATAGTCCACAGTAATACTGTTATTTACAGTTTCACACCAGTTGCCTGTTGGTCATCGCTGAAGGTCGAGTGACAGTAAGTCTCCTCAGGTCTTCAGCCCACATCTCATTACCTCACTTACCACTGCAGTGCTCGGCTAGGGTCGTTGATCTTCTATTTCTAGCACTTTCCACAGTATCCTTGCAGTTCCTAGCAGTGCTGTGGTCTGTACTATCTCAATCCTTCTTTTTATCCTGAGTTCTTCCAATCTCACTCTCAATGTCTATAATTACTGGTACTACCCTGACTTTCATGTTCCACACCTTTAGTTTTACATTAACAAGTTATGTCGCTTACGTTCTCATCTCTTCCACCAAACAGGCGGCACTTGCTTTTTGTCTGCGTTCTGTCGAGTTTTGTTAGGATATAGTTTGTTCTGATTCATTTGTTTTGAGCTACCGTGATTAGCGATTCTGTTTCTCTCTTCGTGGTTCCTTTTGTAGCCATATCCATGATCTCTCGTCTACCACAACCTGTATCTGTCTTTTAAATTTTCCGTACAATTTTTTTTTCTGTTCCCATTTTTCTTTCCTTGTTTGCTGTGCTGTTCCATTATTATTATTATTATTATTATTATTATTATTATTATTATTATTATTATTATTATTGTAGTTGTTGTTAAATGAAAAATCCATTTGTGGTCAATAATCATTATTGTTGTTGCTATTATTGTTGTGCAATCTGATTCTCGAGCAACAGACTCTGTTGCAACTTTTATAGGTGTAATGGATTCCTGGCTCTGTAGATGCTGCCACTACCCCTGCCGTATTTTCTCTCTCTCTCTCTCTCTCTCTCTCTCTCTCTCTCTCTCTCTCTCTCTCTCTCTCTCCCACGGGGTCCCCTCTCCTCTTCTTGATCGACAGTACGACTGCCTTGATACCGAGTCTCCATCTGCTGTGGTTTGCGGTCATAGCCTCCCGGCTTACTGGTTCGATGTTGCCTGCCTTGAGGTCTCGTTTACTATGTCACGAAGAACAGACTGTCTTGCGGGTCTAGAGCAAGTGGCAAGTTCGCTATGCAAAACGGGTATTTGTATTGGGTATTTGCTCGTCCTGTTCGTGCCTAACATGACAAAGCCATTGCATATCAACTGGGTACACAGTATTGAAAGGGTCAGTGCGATTGTTTTTTTGTTTTTTTTTTCTAGCGCAGTCGCTTAAACTGAGAAACCGCCAAATGAATCAATCTCCGACAAAGAAAAATCTTAAATTCGTTGAAATTTCTATTTAAAATAACGCATAAGAAACTACCAGTTCAATAGAAAATAGAACTTCGTACTTGAAACGAAATAGAAAATGAAGCTCGCAATTGTACCTCAAACAAATGTTGTTTTTTTATTTGAGGAAACAATGGAAATTAATTTCGACACAACAATCAGTATGAAATCTGAGGAGAATCATTATTGAATTAGGTGACGCAAGATTCACTTTCCATTATAAAACTTTTTTTAAATAATAAGATAAATAAATGTTCCCTGCAGATATATTGATTTTGGATATTGGAAATTACGTAGAATTAATTGTAGAGTGTTCCTCAGCTGTGGCCTTCCATCAAACTAAATTAAACTTGGTGGATATCAAGTATATTCTGCTTCAGTATTAACAGTCTATATAAAGGTTAGTCAGACACAAAGTCATAGTAAAGTGATCGGACTCATTAACATATTATTTGAAAGCATTGCAAACCAATTAACCTGATAGTGGTTCTAAGGAATTCTGGATACTAAAGAAATTTCTGAATTTCACAAAATCCCTAGGGATTTTACGAAACATAAATGTCATGTTACATCTAAGTTCTCGTGTAGGTATTTATTCATCTCTTTACAAATCAAAGTTGACGCAGGATCAGGTTTTTATGGGGCCCACTCACGCACACATGTGTGTGGTGGAAAAAAAATTGTGCTTCCCTCGGAACATACTTTTTGGCACACTTCAGGCCTCGACGATTGGCCACGACCAAGTACTTTGGGCACAATGGCAGGGTGCAGCTTTAGGGAGCGGTTCCCGGGAATTAGACATGTTTTTCATATCAACCCAGCCACGAATAACAGGTAGTTGCACCGTCTGGAAGGCACATTCAAAAGGAACCAATCCTCAAAAGGTCATGTCGGGAGTCAAAATAGTATTTCCAGTGAAACTTATAGAGAGTAATGAATTGAATCATCAAAACACATATGATAAGTACTGCTGTCTTCCTATTTATTTGTTTATTTACTTATTTATTTCTGTCACGCTGAAGGAAACCAAAATCCAATGAGGACCTTAAAAGCCTGATGATTTACCAATAGACCAAGCGTACAGTAATGACACAGTAATGGAATTTTAAGCGTTAAATATGTTAGTCAGATTGATATGTTAGTATACATTGATGGAAGGGGACAATATATCAAAGCAGGTAACGACCTGTTCAGTTAGAATTTGGAAAAATCCTATTTTGTACATGAATAGAACGAGGAGACATTTTTAATTATTTTTTTTGTTACCAAACATTCTTCTTATCCTTTGAGATCCTTCATTAGTATTCAATGAGTCAGAATCAGGTTACCTCCCTTTGTTGCCCATGATGATTGAATTAATCATAACGTAATCTTTTAAAAAATCTGATTGAAATTTTTGAAGGATAGAAAAATAATAATCAGTTTAATTCACTTAAGAAGTGAATTCAATACTTTTTCCCTTGAAAAAAGGCATTCAGAATTCTGAAACATGCCTAAATTAATGCCTTCTTGTGTCAGCTGCAACAGAATTAGGTTCCTCTTGCGTAAAATTCCCGTTTTCATCTCTTATAACAATGCCATACAAGTAAATCTTTTGTTTGTTCAAATATCTGTGAGAAATCCTGTATATACTAATCGGTTTTCCACGATGCATTCAGTCTACTTTTAAAAAAAGTATACCTATAACTTTTGCATATACATATATATAGATAATTCTGTCATCCAGAGTTTCGTTGTATTGCAACACTTCAGTGAGGCTATAGACTATCCAACATCGAGTGCCACGAGGTAGGATCGAAACCTTCACTCCAAACCTAAAGGTAGACATTTTACCCCTGCCCTACTGGAACTGGACGGTCAGTAGAGCAAACTAAGCAATGTATATTCGCTTACGCATAATGCCCTGTTTACCAAAGTGCTCTATTCCAGAGTTTGAAGAGCACTGCGTATAGCAGTAGTAGACGGATGCCCCATTTGACAGTACTCAACCCTAAAGAAGGGAGTGTCAATAATAATAATAATAATAATAATAATAATAATAATAATAATGATAATTGTGTCATCCACAGACAGCTGTTTCGTTGTATTATAACTCTTCAGTGTGGCTATAGACTTGATTGATTGATGGCCTCCCATGGTCACGTAAAACAATGGAGTTTGCGCTAAAGATTAGCTTGTGATGGTGCTGGAGTGCCTGCTACGACTGCAACCTAATTCTCGAGCAACAAAACTCTGTTTTGTAGTCCAGGTCATGAGTTTTCCAACTTTTCCCGTCGGTCTTGTCTCTTCTTCTTAATCGTATGGAGATCTGTTTTGACAGTTGGTCCTAATCAGCTGCAGTCTGTGTTCACAGCCCCCAAGCCTGCAAAGGTTTTTACAAACATCTATGCAACGAAGAACGGGCATTCAAGTGCAGATTTGAAGCCACAAACGCTCACTATACAACGCATCCTTGAGTATCCGTCCGTCTTGCCTTCGGCTGACATAATCAAACCATCGTATCAAGACTGTCTATTCTCACCAGGCACTTTCCACACCCGATAGAGTACAGAAGCGAATGCATGAATGAGTGGATAATAAACCTTTTTTCCACAATCCAAACAATGTCTCATCGTTGTTATGTTGCAGGTTTGACGCTCTCCCTCCGTTACTTCCATGGAAGGAGTTTAGACGAACTGCATTCCCTCATAGCTCCTGTCCAAGAACTTTCTGTTAAATCTCAGTCAGCAATCAAGGCACATCCATACTTTTTAGATTTGTCAAAGACTCGCCGAAAATTCAACGCAAATAGCTTCTCCTCCAGAACATCTGCTATGTTGAATAAACTTACGTCTGAACGTTTCAACCATGACTACAATCTCGACGGTTTTAAATCAAGAATTAACAAATGCTTTATCCGATGTTATTTTTCTTTTCTCTTCACCCTAAACGCCATGTTTTAGTGTTTCTAACTTCGCACTCTCAACACCAAGAGGCTGTTTCAACTTCTTTGAAAACTGTTCTCATTTCTCAGGTACAAATACTTCCACTATCAACCCTTTGATGTGAAAAATGGCTGAAAAGCCTTCAGCTAAAGGCTACTAAAAGTAAACCAAAAACATCGTATGTTAACTGGTGCACAGCATTGAAAGGGTTATTGTTTTTCCAGCTCAGTTGGTTAAACTGAAAAACTGCCGAGTGAACCAATCCCTGACAAAAAGACGTTAATCCGAAGGAATTTTTAACCCTTTTAAATTTCTATTTAGATGAACTCATGCGAAAATTGCGTTTTACAAAATATAGACTATCGTATTTGAAATGAAAATAGAAAATGGACATCGTGATTGTGTCTGGAACAAGTGATATTTTTTTTTATTTCTATGAACAGTAGAAATGCTGTTCGACTCATGCACGAATGTTATCAAAGGAAAAAATGCAGTTATATAATGAGTGAAGGCATTTTTATTAAAGGGCAAAATAGCCTATAAGTCTACAATAAATATTCCGCTCTTTAATACAAAGGAACCCTTAAATATCATATCAGGTGATGCAATAGTAATTTTCCATTTTGAAATGTGAATATCTTATATCGTTTAATGAAAAGGTAAAGAAATTTTCCCCTTTAGATGTATTTATTTGATGCTTAGAAATATTCAACCTGGCGAATTAATTTCACGTGGATCAGAAATTAACTGGACACCACATTCGCCAGATATAACCACTCCCAATTTTTTTTCTTTTCAGGTTATCATTAAGAGAGGGTTTACGTAAACAAGTCCGCACACTTCAGGAAAAGATTAATAATATATTCGACTAGAAATTAGAGAAATGGAGTTAGATACATTACGAGTTGTCATGGAACACTGCCTTGACTCAGTGAAACTGTTAATGGTTGGCATTTGCGGGATGCTATAACTCCCAAAGTCTAAAATAAATACATCTAAAAAGAAAATGTTCTTTACCTTTTCTATCAAAAAGTTATAAATATGAATATAAATATGAGTGCTTTTTATCAAAATGGGGAAATCAACTGTAAATCTAAGCATTTCATAAAGACACAATTTTATGAAAAATGCTAGGTAGATGCTACATGGTTTGAAACTCAAAAAGTCACTATTTTACCGGACGATAAAACTATTTCAAGTCTGGATGATATTCCTTTTTTAAAAGTGTGTCTGAGTGAGACAGACGGACAGAGTTGATTTCTGTGATTGCATTTCACGTTAATTTCAATTCAATAAAGCCTAAAAATAGATCCTAAATTACCAATTTACCTATATCGCTGGATGGGCCTTGTCCTTAGACTCTTCACAACGAGCAATGCAAATCAGGCCATCAAATAGGTGCCATGGGCCAAAGAAAGAATAAACGGTCAGAGATGGGCCGGTGGCAAATAGTGAAGAGGAACCTCCGACTGTTTGACAGAAGCTGGAATGGCAAAATCAACATGATCATACTTTTAGTGTCGGACATGGACCCTCTCCAAAGATTCACCAGACACCTCTCTGTCATCATGATTTTTTTTCTCTTATCTACCGCAATGTTTTGTGATCTCTCCATGTGATGTTGACTATGATTTTCTCATGAGAACGTTTCATGGTTCTCAGTTTGAGGGCAATTCATTCGGTTAGTTTTCATGTTTCAGCTCCATAGGTGACTATCGGGGGGATGCTGAAAATCGTTCACGATGGAGCACAATCACTGCCCCATGTGTTGCACGACGCAGGAGCAATTGAATCTTCGTATACAATACAAAATTGACTTTTAACCTTGTAAACACTTTCTATTTAGTGAATTAAAAAAATTAAAATTCTTTTTCAAAATAATCAAGTTTGTGTATCATATATATCCAGAGCATTACATTACAAACATTCAGGTGGAAATATAGCATTTTATCCCGAATTTCAGCTACATAATATAGATTCTAGCCTTGACAGATCAGAACTATTCCTCTAAGTTCAAATATGTATACGTATGTATGCATATACACCATATGGCCTAGACATTAAAAATCTATGTATGTATGCATAACGGGGCCAAGACAATAAACATTACGTATGTATACACGTGTAACGTGGCCTTTACGATGGACACGACGTATGTATGTGTAACGTGGCTTAAAGAATAAATATGAAGTATGTACACAAAACGTGGCCTAATCAATTGACATTACGTATGTATGCATAACGTGGCCCAAAGAATAAACATGAACTATTTATGTGTAGCATGGCTTAGAACATAAACACGAGGCATGTATGCGTATCATTGCCAAAAGAATATACACGACGTATGTATGCATAACATGGTCTGGAGAATGAACACTACATATATATGTGTAAAATGGCTAGGAGAATAGACACAACGAATATATGGAAAACGTGGCCTAGTGAATGAACATTGCATATGTATGCGTAACGTAGCCTAAAGAATGAACAAACTATGTATGCGTAACATGGCCCAAAGAATAGACACAACGTACGTATGCGTAACGTGGCCTAGAAATAAACATGAAGTACGTATGCATAACGTCGCCTACAGAATAAACATGTACTACGTATGTGTAACATGGCTTAGAAAATAAACATGAAGTATGTTTGCGTAATGTGGCCTAAAAAATAGACAGGAACTCGTATGCATAACGTGGCGTAGAAAATAAACACAACGTATGTGTAACGTGGCCAATAGAATAGACACGATGTATGTATGCATAACATGGCCTAGAGAATAAACACTACGTACGTATACGTAACAGGGCTTAAAGAATAAACACAACGTATGTTTGTGTAACATGACTTAGAGAATAAACATGATGTATGTATGCGTAATGTGGCCTAGAGAATAGACACAATCTATGTATGCATGATGTGGCGTAGAGAAAAAAAAAGTGAAGTAAGTATGCATGACGTGGCCTAAACGATAAACACAACGTACATATGCATAACGTAGCCCAAAAAATAAAAACGATGTATGTATGCGTAACATGTCCCGGAGAATACACACTGCGTATATTTTCATAACGTAGCCCAAAGAATAGACACGGTGTACGTCTGCGTGAGGTTACCTAGAGAATAAACATGAAGTATGCATACGTAATGTCGCTTAGAGAATTGACATTACGTATATATGCGTAACATGGCCTAGAGAATAAACACGTCACATGTATGTGTATCGTGGCCTGGTGAATAGACACAGCATATCTATACGTAACATGACCTAGACAAAAATAAGATGTGGCCTTGAGAATAAACATGAAGTATGTATGTGTAACGTGGCCCAGATATTATACATGAAGTATGTATGCATAACATGGCTTAGAGGATAGACACGACGTATGTATGCGTAATGTGGTCTAGAAAATTGACACGATGTATGTATGTGTAACAGGGCATTGACAATAGACGTGAAATTTGTATGTGTAACGTAGCCTAGAGAATAAACATGAAATATGTATGCTTAACATGGCCTAAAGAATAGACACAACATCTGTATGCATAAAATGGCTTACAGAATAAA
>OY735217.1:7687680-7837680 GCA_963457665.1 Thysanoteuthis rhombus
ACTCTTTTGCTTTCTTTCAATAAGCAACTCCCACGGACTTTTGACGATAAAGTGACACATGTCGATTAACAAAAATCTGAATGTTTTAACCAGTCAATTTTATCTCAACTATATTAGTGTTATTATTAAGAATAAAACTGAGCAAAATTCTTAAATAAAGTGTATTAAACAATAAAAACTCGGAAATACAGGAGTTGGAAAACTTTTTCACAATGAATAAACATGTGCACTGCAAGATTTGTATTAGAAAGTTTTAGCGCAAAATACTCACAGATTTTAAAATGTTACTATAAATGAACTAATGAGTCGATTTCAAGAAAATATCCTTCCTTATTTACTCATTTATTCATGACCAGTGTATCGATTTCGGCTAATAATTCATCTGACAGTATTAGAGTGAAGAGCTATTTTGGAAGCCAACGTAATGTAAAAATGAGATTAACTTTATTTGATTCGACCTTTCGTTAGTTCATAACTAATTCATTTATGAAAAGGGCTTTTGTAAGGAAAATTTTTGGTAATATTTTCTGTGATAAATATTTTGTCATTTCCTCGAAGATAATGAATTTCACTTCCTTAAAATCTAAAACAGAATATCAGATTTCTTATCTTAGACCAATTCAATTAGCATGGAGATGAAATGGGCCTAAAAGCAACAGATATTGAGGTGGGGGATATATACACGCCTTTCCCAAGGCCATTAAAGCGAAGTAAGTTGCAAATTCTCCGTACTGTTAACCGCTCGGCCACTCTTAACGGCTGAATATTTACTGGAACCCACACGCAGACACTTTAAAACAAGCATTTTTTTTTCAAAGCGAAAAGCGCCGTCAACCAATTCACAAAACTCAGCATTGACAATGGGGACAGCAGAATTTACAATTTGATATCTGTTACTGAGAAGATAAGGTTTGATATCATATTTCACAAATGAAAGGGATATTTTTTTCAAAGGCTTTGCATTTTCGTAGAAAATTTTAGTCTTTTGACAGCGTATTTAAATGTATATTCTATAATCCGCCAACAGAGGTCTCTTTGTTTTATAAATATTATAGCGTTTAAGAAAAAGGTATGCCGAATAATATTATTTAAAAAAACAAAAGTCACTGTTTTAATGTTGATGTCATGAAAATCGTAACTTAAAATGCTTTAATATTGGGAAATATTTTTTCAATTCCGAAGGGATTTATGTATTTTTTAACCCCATATAATATCAATTTCTTAGATGGGTCATTTTCTTTGATAAATTTGGCTTGTTTATCTTTCATTTTCTTCGCTTAAAAGCTGCATTGAACGACTCATAAGCTTGATGTTAATTTACGCCCTTTCCCTTTCATTCTGGAGACGTTCAGTCCTTCCTCACCTTCCTCCTCTTCCCCCTGCTTTCTTGTCCTTTCCCTGCATCCCTTGATAAGGGATCGAAGTTTTTCTTACCTCGATATGGCGTAGTCTAGAAAAGAAATGACCACAGACTACAAAACGAGTGCATATTGTCAGAATGATTTGGATTTTGAAAAAAAGCAGCGAGGAAATTGAATCAGTATATTACTGTTAACGTAATAGATTAATTGTTTACGTAATAAATAGAATACGTTAACTTTATTGGAAAAAATACTTAGCTTATTATGCACTTATCTTCAAGCGATTAGTTTGTGAAGATCCAAGACTTTTGAAAAGACTTTTTAGATGACAAGTTCATGAAGTACTGGCTCTTGGCTCAGTAAGTCCCATGATATAGAAGTCTGGCGAATCTTGGGGAAGTTTTATATTCGACGACGGACGCCAAAAGGCTACTGCTGCTGCTGCTGATGATGATGATGATGATGATGATGATGATGATCTGGGTTACCTATTGAGATGAGTTTCCAAACGAAGCAGCATTATACGGGGCCATTATAAGATAGAATATATAGAGAATATTGAGCCTCATCGATGGAATTGATAAGTGCTGTGTATCCCATCTGGTAGCTACTTTCCGAAGCCGGTGAGATATCACTTCATGATGGATTATAATTCATTTTCATACACATGGTACATTAAGCAAACTGTACAATACGATTATTTCAGAAAGTGTCCATGATGCGTTATTTTGGAAGTTAAACATTACTATATGTATTACGGAAAAATATTTGAAAAAAGAACGCTATAGCAAATCACCGCTAAAGGGGGAAGATGTAAGCGTAGTATTACTTTATCAAGTTTGTATTTAAGATATGGACATATTTGGTCCAAAAGAATGAATTATGAATTGCGTTATATTATATAGAAACTTATTTGAAATGATTTTCCTGTCGTTACACGGTTAATATATCATTCAGTTTAGACAACGTAGATAAAATGAATAATTAAAGAAAATGGGACTGCTGCAGGAATCGAACCTGCCACAGTTGGAGTTTGTGTGACCTGCTGGTTTAAATCAAGTGATGCAACGTGGAATTTGGAAAAGCTGTACATTTGTCAAACGATCACTGCTCTTCTAAAGCTCACAATAGATTTACAATATATATATATATATATATATATATATATAATATATATATATATATATATATATATATATATATATATATATATATATGTGTGTGTGTGTGTGTGTGTGTGTGTGCATTTTGACACTTAATTTCCTAGAATTTTGATTGGTTTTGCTCCACTAATATTTTCTTCAATAACTTACTACACACAATATCTCCGTCTGTGTGTCTTCTTTAGCAAAAAAAAATTCCAACGAAACAAGGAACTCTTTTTAGCCATAGCTTTTGATAAAACGATATTTTCAGGTACTTAACACGTCATGGTATATAATATTCCTTTCATAATTCTCTATACAACAATCGTTCAGAGGACTCATTTGTCCAGACAATTCAGGGTAATTCAAATCCAACCAAATCTGATTCATAAAACCTCCTCATTTTGGCGCCACTTCGTATTTATCAATTGTCTGCAGAGAGGTCACCGGTGCAATACTTCTTCCACAAA
This sequence comes from Thysanoteuthis rhombus, assembly GCA_963457665.1. Lineage (NCBI taxonomy): Eukaryota > Metazoa > Mollusca > Cephalopoda > Oegopsida > Thysanoteuthidae > Thysanoteuthis > Thysanoteuthis major. Next base: position 7,690,657 of record OY735217.1, read on the forward strand.
AACTATTATCTACTTTATTCTTTTTTAATCGGAAATCTTTAGCGTGAATACAGAAAGAAGAAAAAACAGATTGCCATGTCACAATTGGGAGGCGCAGAGTGGCTCAACGGTTACCGACACCGAAAAAAATCGGCAGGTAGACATCGAGTTTCGACTGGGATCATTTACCTTCACTTGGCACTAATGTCCTCTTTTCATAAAAACTCCGTGAAATATCCCGACGCTATATTAGAAACTGTCAACCAAAACTGTCAACCGAAGTGTCAACATTTTATTCAGTTTTTTTTTTTTTTCAAGTTGGTCTGGTTGGATGGCTAATAATGTATGTGTCACGCGTAAAGGCCGTATCAAATGAGCTAGATGGTTGAAAATTTAATAATTTATTCCTTATCATGTCTAGAATAGAAGAAATGAAGATTTACCCAAAATAGGGTTTGGACACAAGGTGGATTTGCAATGTAAGTTTAAGCTAAATGTGTCCCTTACGTGTGTTCAGTCACAATCACGTTTCTTTTTTTTTCAATTCGTTTTTTTTCCTGCTCAACAAAAGGTGAGAGAAATAACTTATTCACCGATCTCTTTTTTTTCAATTTTTAATTGATCATCCCCAACACAGCATGCTGCGAAAAGACGTTGGTTATGGGACGGTTTCCATTGAGTGACTAATTTTTATAAAATCTTATACTAACGAATTCTCTCTCTATCTATCTCCCTCTCTCTCTCTATCTATAACTTAACCCTAACCCTCTCTCTTTTTCTATCGCTATCCGTCTATCTATCTATCTATCAATCTATCTATTTTAGCCGTTTATTCTGTTCCATTCAAAATCCGACTTTATATCAAAAACGATTTCCTGACCAAATAAATCGAACCAACAACAAAAAAATTACCTCCTTCCCCCATCTCCCTCCAATCGAAAAAATTTGTGTGTGTGTCTTTACGTACAACAACAACAACAACCCGACTACTGGCCATCGTACAAAGATGACATTCGCTAGGTACATTATTCAGCACAAATTACAGTTTCAGTAGTTTTTTTAAGATCCACGGTTCTCAAGGAATTTAATAAAAATAAATACAAATTACAGATTATAGATCTTTCTTGGTTGTTTCAATGAATGATCTCCCTTGAAATCTGCTCTTTAGTATTATCCCATTTTAGATGTAAAATATCCAAGTTGCTCACACTAAAAAGAGATAACTGAAATACTTCGAAGCCGTAATTTCATGCGACAGATGGGAAATTATTTTACATCAAAATCATTTCAGACTGCTCCACCCACCGTAAAGTCTGACCACTTCTAAACATGTACCCTCTAAATTGGCAATACCCTATTAAAACTTCATACGAATTTTATACTTACGAATTCTTTCCCCTCTATCAATTTCAAGTGTTTATTCTTCCATTTAAAATTCGCCCTTTAAAAGAGTTTCTGACAAAATGAAAAGCACTAATAACGAATCTGAAAGTGATTACAAGTCGCGTATCAATGCTTGTAAAGTAATCAGAAAATAATTTTCAATCACCTAATCCGTACACCATCGCCCAGCCTTCAACAAAGTTTAATTGAAATTCATGAGGAACTTTTGGTGATGTCGTGTGGACCGACAGACAGGCTGAAGAATAGACTGAAAGACACGGGGTGATACATGTAAGTCTCTGTCACAGCCATAAAAATCAGTTCATTGGTAGCTACGATGTGAGGGAGGTAAATTTTTAGAAAGAAACACACCCCACCTCTGACATCGTAAAACTCATTCAATTCTCTTTTTGCTCGTTGCCCGCCCTTTCACAAAGTGCCATTGCCATTCATTGAGAACTTTTGGGGTATAATGTGAAAAGACTGAATACATATATGTATGGGGGGGGTGATAAAATATTTCTCGATCGAAAGAAAAACTCCCATAAATGTCCCGAACTTTTTGAAATCTTTGAAATATTGTGTGGACAGACAGAATGACAGGTGGACTGACATACAGACGGACTGATAGACAGGCAGACAGATGGACAGAAGGATTGACTGAGAGGAGGTCAGGGATGATTAAATACATATACCTTTTCGGGGATAAATAGCAGCTTTGAATTTATCTATTGTTATGTAAATATACCGGCTTTCCGAGAAAAGGATTTGTTTGTGAGAAAAGTAAAATTGATAGGTGTTGTTTGGAAAATGCGTGGCACCCGCTACACTTCACAAATACAGAAACAGATTAGCCACAGAGTGTACGAAGTGTCAAATCTTGTTCATGGCGACAATACCTTTTGGCTTGGGCACAAACAAATATATCAAACACACAATATCTTCCCCTATCAAATAACATGTTGGGTAATCCTATATAGTCGGGCCAAATGATTAAAACGTTTTTTCTTTTTCTTTTTTTTTTATTTCAAAACTGAATCTTTTGTGCGTCAACCAAGTGAAAATCATTGTCATTCGTCGTTTCAAACATCTCTTATTTGTCTTGACTGTTCACCGAAAAAAAAAAAAAACGTTTTCAAGACGTAAGACTACCGGTTTTGCAACGGCAGTTTTATGACTACTGCTCAAAACAACTTACCTTGCCCTCCCAGCACCAATGGGGGTTGGCTTCTCATCTATAATGCAAACGCAATGGACGTAGCTTGATATTGTTGTTCTCTTTTTGAATATGTATGTATGTATATATATATATATATATATATATATATATATATATATATATATATATATATATATAATTTCAAATTTGTTACTCTTTTCGTTTATATCTAATTTTCATGTTTCATATAGTTTATAGAAATTTGTAACTAGTTCGGTTTATATTTTTCATCCAATATTGTGTCTATTTATACACAGAGATCACTTTAAAGAAATATCAACTTTAAGTATACACCCATGTATTTGTATTGTATGATATTTATATGTATATATATGTATATCTACACACACACACACACACACACACATATATATATATATATATATATATATATATATATAGAGAGAGAGAGAGAGAGAGAGAGAGAGAAAGAGAGAGAGAGAGACCAATGATATACACCAAACCCTTCAATGGGCAGCATCAGGTCATAAAAGGCCATAGATAATGAATAAAATAAAAACATGTTAAAATGTTTTATTAGTATAGATGCATTCATTCATTAGGATGAAATGAACTGTACAGTGAGCCCTTGGGCATTTTTAACGTAAAGTTTCGTACATATGAGACAAGTCGCTTAAGTTCTGTCAGTAAGACTTCAAATCGCAGCGAGGAAATGTTTATTCTGTACATCCGGTCGGTTCAACGAGACGAGACTCTTCCTTGCGACTCGGATCGAAGGTTGAAAATGATAAAATCACGTGATATTGTGACGTATTCAACCAAATCGGTATCACTGATCAACCTCAGCAAAAGGAATAGGCTCACAAATGATACTCCCATGAGATGGCTCCTAGAAAGCCTCCGACTTGGACAAGAGTTTGATGATGATAATATCACGTGATATTATGAGGTATTCAACTCAATCGGTATGACTTGGCCTTCGACTGAGCTCAACAAAAGAAAGAAGTTTTCAAATGATACTTTTTATGAAATGAACCCCCCCGCAAAAAAATCAACGTAACACGCAATGGTGAAGCTATAAAAATGCCAGAATTGACTATAATTCCATTTTCTATCTAGATCTATAAGACACTTAAGCACGGGCGTCCGCTGACAGGTTTCCGGATACATTCAGAATATATTTTAGTGGCAAGCCTGTGACCAGTGAATATTAACATCATCTATTTATATGACTCATTGGGTTAGGGTTACATAGAACAATTGTACAGCATCATTATCCTTTATGGACTATAAGGTGTCAATTTTCACCCACCCACTCCAGCCTATGTAAGAATGCCTGGTCATGTTGGCATCCCTGAAGGTACCCATATTTGTTTATTGTAATAAAAATAATCTACTAATTCTAGAATATTTATTCTTCTGATTTGTCCTTTCAAGCAGATTACTTATGTATCCTCCCGATAGTCATCTATGGAGCTGAAACATAGAACCTAATCAAGAGACTGACCCACAAACTGAAAACCATGCAACGTTCACATGAAAGAGATTACAAGACAGCACAGTACATAAAAAAGCATTCTGAGACATCACAGAATCCATTGAGAAACCTGAATGGCGATGGGCTGATCATGTTGCAAGAATGGCAGACAATCGCTGGACACCAAGACCCACAACATGGACCCCAGAGATAAAATGCAGAACCTATGCCGACAGAATGTAAGATAGCCAGACGAACAGGACAGGTTCAGAAAGGATTGACTCCTCTATGCCCACGATAGTGAGGTATACCGAATCCTGGGGAAGGTCTATCTTCCACTGCAGACGATAAATGACTGATGACGTTGACTTACATTATTTCATTATTGCCGATGAGTAGAGTGAATGAGTAAATTAAATAAGGTACAGTTCTTTTCTTGGGGGAAGGGCACCACTTGTCCCCACCCCCTTGTGCCTACTCTTGAGAAAATATTAGATTGTTCGGGAAATAATGTTGTCAGTGGAGTTCGTGTGGAACCCACTTATCGAGCTTCTTCATTTTACTATTTTGCCTCAGGTGGACTGATATTATCACAACACCAACACCTTGAATCTTACTGATTAACGTGGGTTTGGTTTGTTATTCATCTACGATTGCAGACTGACGTCCTCTCCTCAATGTTAGTGAAAAGGGCATATCTTAATTTTCAAAAAGAGCTGTATATATAGATATACAATAATAATGTGGGGCACGACTACAAGTTGGTCATTATTTTCCAAGCAACATAATGGTTGAGACCTACTTTGATCTGACAGTGAAAGTAACATGAGTCGCATTATGTTTTTGCAAATCTTCAGTTTTTCAAGTAACTATATATTACCCGGGAAAGAATCACGATTATACTTGAACTACTAAAATTTAAGATATATATAATAGCGTATACCTGTCCAAAATGATAAGGTTGCTTATGTGTGGAACGGCCCGACGGAACCTAAGGCTATTTTATTGAGTAATTTCTTCTGTGGAACCCTCTGAATCCTCCTCTGGCAGAATTTCACTATTTCAAACCAAATTTGACTCTCACCTACTCAGATATAAACACATCCCCCCTCCTGCTCCTACTAAACACCCAAACGAAATAAAAAATATCCCAATTTCTTTCCTCAACCTCAAACATGTAAACAGCAAAGTTTTTTCCGTACCACTGAAAGTTTTTCTCTGAAAAAGATGGCTGGCACCCGTCGAAATGCATCGAAACATGCTCACATAATAATGACAAAACATTGTGATGTAATGCCCACTTTCTCTTCGGGTTTTCTCTTCACCTTCCAATCGTCACTTTAGTCAACATTCTGTCGGATCACACCCCAACCCCCATCTACAATACAAACATTTTCGATTTGTATTTTTATGTCTTTGTACTCAACAGGTTTGTTGTGCATGATATTTGTTGTTCATGTGAAAACCAACTTTCTTTCTCTCTTCGTTCAGTTTGTCTAGCATTACTTGGAGATCGTGAAGGGTTTTTTTCTCTCCAAATCTAGGCTACGTAGGTATTCGCCGTCTATTCTGATTCCCCTGTTTCCCACTCTATATTTTGGAAGATCATTTTGAGGCAGGCTTTAAAGAGTTTGGTGGAGTTGGTATCACTTTGTCTTACTCCCTTTCCGAGTTGAAAGGACCCAGGGTCTTTATGTAGCCTGATGAATGAACTTCTGTGTCGGTACATATGTTGCAAAACTCTAACATATACAGGGTCTATGCCTTGTTGTATGATATTATCGATGAAACTGGGAATTTCCATTAAGTCGAATGCCTTCTTAAAGTCAACAAATGCTACAGTGACTAACAGCTTAAGTTCTAATGCTTTTTCTTAGTTGATATACTGAATGGACATGGTCAATGGTTGAGAAGCTTTTTTCTTGAATGACATCCACAATCACACAGTGAATTAAATCAATAACATGTATTGTACGTTCGAGCCCTCATCCACAGGCCTGGGCCTATAAATTGGAAATTATTTATTATTATTATTATTATTATTATTATTATTATTATTATTATTATTATTATTATTGTTGTTGTTGTTGTTGTTGTTGCTAACTTTGATATCAGTTTATGTGCGTCACCAAAAGATGTATGCTAGGTGTAGAACATACATTCACATCGACAAGAATTTTCTAATAATGTATGCAGTGGAGGTAAGGGGTATTTTCTGTATTTCATGTAGGCTAGTCTCTTTAGGTATATAGTCGATAAGTTAACTAGTCCCTTTGATTAGTATTCCAAGAGCTCCAACAAAATTAGGTATTATTTTGCCACATTCTACTCATTTCCCTATCAAGGTCTTTATATTTTGAGAATTTCCAGAGTTTCTTGACAGCAGTCCTATCTAGCAAGAGGCATGTTTTTACTTCAAAGTTTTTCACTATTATATCCAGTCTTTTTGCGTTTATAGTTCTATCAGTATGTATAGTTGTGTCCCATAATAAAGTCACATATTACATTCAAAACTCTATGCGCCTGCACAGTGTTCTGTGATACGTTTATCCCAATTCCAGGTAGAAAGATACGAGGTCAAGTAGACTAAAACGTAGAGGAAAATGAAAAGAAAAATATAATGGAATTCCTACTTCCGCTTCTTTGTCTGTAATCTGTTTTCAATTTGTGGATTTCGAGCAGTAATAATAAAGAGGAAAAGTATTGCACCGATGACCTTTCTGTAAACAATTTATTAACACAATGAGGGGCTTTTGGTGGACCTTTTTTGTCTTGTCAAATTTATCAAAAGTAGTGCGTAAATGAAACGTTCCAGATGAGCGAGTTCGTCGCATAGTTGGGAATTAAAAAAATTGACGTGTCCTTTTCATTAGTCCCTACCAAAAGCTAACATTCCATTATTTCAAAGTATGAAAGCGTAAAGAGAAAAAAATTAGGTTTCATTTGATCCCTCGCGGAACACACAGACCTTAGGCAGAAGTGCCGATACATACGCAAATAATCCCGACGAAAAAATTTGTTTTTTTCAAACTCCAGTCCAGGTCGGACGGTGGGGTTGGTTTCGTTTTTCCTGAGTAACAATAACAATCTTCACCAAATTTAGGGGAGTAAGCTCATCCCAATTCGCTTGTCCCTGAACGTGAAACAAAATTTGCCTAAAGTGATATGAAATCATTACCAAGTGATCGATGGGGGTCCCACTTACTAATTAAGCCAAACTGACAAGTTTCACACATTTATAGATGTTTATGCTACGAATACACAAGGGGCTCATCATATACTAATTAATAGATTCACTTATACGGAGAACTCTTCTAAAATCTTCGTTCACGAAGCTAGGCAATTCGTTTATTCATTAACACACACACACACAAACATACATACATATATATATATATATATATATATATATGATTACATTTGTGGATGTGAAGTGATCCGACAGAATGTACATGAAAGTAACAATCGGAAGGTGAAGTGAAAAACTCAGGGGATAGATGTTACGTCTCAATCTTTTATTATTATTCTGTAGGCATGTTTCGATGCATTTTGACGGGGCCCATCCATCGTTTTCAGAGAAAAATGTTTGCAGCGGTTTCACAGAAAAAAATACGCTGTTTCAAGATCAGAAGCTGCGTCGAAGCAGCCTGTATGTCCCAGCCTGGTACGGTAACTCAAATTTATGGGTGCTTTCAGATTACAAAACCCTTAAATACTCTGATTTTAATAGAGAACCACATAGACAAAATACATTACAACACCATCAATAATAACATACAAAATATTGGCTAACAACCGATAGTCATTCTGAAAATTGATACAAGCACATATACACCCCCTTTTAGGAAAAGTAAAAGAAGTCTTTCCCACCATCAACTAAAATGACTAAACGAAAAGAACACACCTAATTCCACCCTGCCCCACATTCATCAACATCTATCGATTAATTGCCCGACACAACCTCTCCATCTTAAAATAGAAAGTACAACATCCAGTTTTCCCTAGAATTGACCATTTTCAGTGCCTCCCTTATTTAAGACGAGCCAAACACTAACAGAGACGAGGTAGATACATACCCCAACTCTCATAGACCCATCTCATCTCAAACCAAATGTCACCCTCAATTACAAACACCTCCCTTTCCAGTCTTACCACATAACATAATAGAGAAAAAAAATCACATTCTCCTCTTCAAAATCAAAATGTAAACAGTATATTTTTCTCTATGAAACTGCCTTTGAAAAGGATGAATGGACCCTGCCAAAATGCATCGAACTGTGCCCGCGGAATAACAATACAAAATTGATATCTAACATCTATCTCTTGAGTTTTTCACTTCATCTTCCAGTTTTCATTTTCATCTACACACACACACACACACACATATATACATATATATATATATATATATATATATAGATAGATAGATAGATAGATAGATATATTGTATATACAATACAAATAAAGAATACATTATGATGTAATATGTTATAATACATATCCGATGTGTGCTCGATACAATCAACATTAAGCATTAAGTTAGAGTAGAGCTTAAGGTACGATCAAATATGCGCTACACAAACACGTTTATGCTTATAGATATGTTTATATAGTGAACCCTTACTTCATCAAATATATATGTGTGTGTGTGTGTGTGTGCAAATATATATACATATGGATGAAATTATCAGAATGGCATCAGAGAGGGACTGATTTTCTTTAATTGTATATTCTATTTACGTTGTCTAGGGCGGTAATACATTAACCGTGTAATGACGGGAAATCATCACCAATTAGGTTCTATATAATATAACACAATTCATTATCATTCTGTCAGACAATAAATGTCTATTTCTGAATATATATATATATATATATATATATATATATATATATGTGTGTGTGTGTGTGTGTGTGTGTGTGTGTGTGTGTGCATATATATACTCTCCAACGTATGTGTATATTTATATAGAGTGAAAGATAGATGGATAGATAGAAATAAAGTACGAAAAAGAGTGTGTGAGAGAGAAAGAGAGAAAAAGGGAGAGGCATTTTTTCTTCATTCAGGTTCGGGTATCCGATTTAAATATTATCAAAAACTTTATTCAAGTTTTGGGTTGATAGCACAAAAGTTGAAATAACATAGGTGCTTGGTACAAAGTTTTCAGGCAGAAAAAATACAAGATAAGTTGTTTAAATTTTGTTACCTGGACAATTATCCTTATTTATAAATATAAAGCCAAAACATCAAAAAGATAAAATCGTACAGGATACAAACTCACTTTTGTCAAAAGATGCTCACGTCACATCCTGCAGAACAGGTAGCCAGAGAAAAGTCTCCGACCCCAACCTGTGGGAGGGAAGCAAGTAGAACCTCATCAACCAGGATATGTGAAGCGGACGTGGAGGTGAACTGGACACTCCTTACATCCGATATGGGCAACCCTTCTTATCTAATGGGCCACGGGAGACATTGCTCATCTTTATCCAGGCCATACATTTACTTGGAAATGTCGATCATATTACAGAATACATACTTAATTGTAATTTTATACAAACATATCAATTACATTATATTGATGTATTATATCGATTTGTGAAGTCAAAACAACAGCAATTTTGGAATAAACCAGTTGACAATGTCACAGGACAGGACTGTAATCCATGGGGTAAGAGAAGAGTTTGGGGGCCAAAGTTGACAGGAGTGCACTGGAGGCGGCCAGACTGACATGGGAGTGCTATAGACAGAGTGTGGTTACGGCCCTATGCTCCACAAGTCATCTACAGGCATTAACAAACAACCTCACATTCACACTCGCGCATAAATTGCTTCTGTTTTGTCTCTTCAGACAATTGAACTTCCCCTGGGGCGCATGCCTGGGCGAAGCGTATGGATCTACTGTGATACCCAGTCGTCAGAATCCCCTTCACGACCTCGCTGATGTAGTCCAGAAGAAAGCAAAGAGCTTTGTTACAGGAGCTGCCGGAAGTCGAATGTTGGACGTCTAACAACCTTAAGAGGGCTCCACTCCCTGTTTTGGTTCAGAGCTGTCCTTCTCCAAAATTGTTCACCTTCCCAAGGCCCTATATACCCAGCTAAATACCAATAGCTAGAGGAGAACAGATAGATCTATGCCTTTTCCATGAGAATTAGTTCGAAGTAAACACAAACAGCTCTGTGCAGAAATTGATCTCAAGCATATGTGCGATTTTATACAATAGAAAGGTTTCTTCTAATGAGAATGGATATACAGTTCCAATAGAAACTTTTCGTATGCGAAATGTCGCTAAGCGATGAAATAACCACCATTAATTTAGATGGAGTTTTTTTATAACCTTTGTGAGACCCAAAAATATTAAGCTGAGTCGTCAGAAGTTGGCGCAATGGGTGGTATAGGTGAATTGGGGTTAGGAGTGATAAGAAGGGGTTGCACACTGCCTCTATAACGGCTGGGTACAAAACAAACGCTGATCACTATTTTCCTTTTTCATCTCTTTCCGTCACAGCGAAAAAGTGGCGAAAACCGGACTCAATTTATACATGTATATATAATATATTATTGTGTCATCCACAGACTGCTGCTTCGTTGTATTACAACTCTTTAGTGTGGCTATTGGCTTTCCATTATTCCACCCAGTACCAAAGAGGCAGGATGAAAACCTTCGCTTCAGACCCGGAGGCCGAGATCTTACCTCTGAGCTACGGAACTGGATGATCATTAAGGCTGAATTTGGGCGATATATTTATTTACTCATAAATTCCCCATCCACGAGAGTGCTCTATTCCTATGGAAGAGCATTGCATACCTCACTTAAAGAGTGCTCAACCCTGAATAAAGGAGCGTTAATCATTGTGTCATCCACAGGTGTGTGAAGAGGGGTTTGAAATGGGTAGGTTTTCTACATATCTGATTACTATAATTCACGAACTGTTTGTTCTTCTGTATGTGACAGCATACCACTAAAAACGCATGACATAACCCTATAAAATTGTTTGTTGGTAACCTTGGAACCCTAGACAGGTTTTTAGCTAGTTCGATTTTGAAAATCACCACCCTGCAAATGTTTGAAGAGCGCTTTGATTCATCCTAAAAATGCTCACATTTTTGTGGTCGTTGCATTGTCTGTAAGCTGTTGGCTGATAATTGAAATTTTGTATCAAACTTAAGGAGACGGTTGTATTAATCTCTCCCTCTCTTCCAAATGACACCAGCTCTTATTCCCACTCCCCGGTTCCGGAAATAGCTATTCGTTAATTAAACGATATCTGATTATTGCCTCATTTGGCAAGTCACCAAGTATTAAAAAAAAACTGTATATTTGAACATTTCCGACTGAAAAAAATACCTTTTCATGTTTCGTTCTAAAAAAGATTACGTTGTAAATAAGATTATCTTTCAGTACGAATAGGAAAATTTCACGACCCTGCTCAATCGATGTTGAATCGATAGATGAAAAGGAATATCTATGGGAATATCCGATTTTCTTTTCGCAGTAATTTCCCCCCTGCCCCCCCCCCCGGGATTGGTGTATTCAGCTCGTACATTCCATTCATCAGACTTGAATCAATGCTGGTCGTTTGATTCTCTTCACATCCAGATTTTGCACAATGTCTTCTTACCAAGAACGAAAGACTGATTCCGCTGCTGACTGAACAACCGTAGCCAACAAAGTGTTCCTGGTAATACTGTTTTGTCTAAAGACTTAAAATTTGGCATCAGTACTCCACTCGATCCCTTCAAAAATGATTTGTTTTTTTGAAGGGAAAAAAAGCTTTTTTGGCCTTTTCTGTGCCTTATTTTGACGGGTTTAATTACTACATCTACATTCTATAGAATTCTCTAGAATCTAGACGTTTCTATGTGTTAGTTTGTTTTTGTTTTGTTTTTTTCACTCTATTTATATTCTATTCAGTGGAAAACGCCAATGATGTCATAATTTGGATTTATTCCAACCATTTTTATTCACATGACCACATATTTCAATGCCAGTAGATTGAAAGATTCCGGGAGAATCTGCAGTAAGCAGATGCCAGAGCTGATTGTAGAGGTCTGTCGTCCCTCCAGTGCTTCAGATACTTAGGGTTCAAAGTGTGAATCCTTGTGTACTCTGAGACCCCGATCTAAACCTATTACGGTAATATTAGAAGCCATCGACCAAAATTATAAACATGGGGTTTTATCGGTTTTTTTTAAATTTCGTCCAACAGGCTATGTATGTGTACGTGCCACGTATACTGGCCGCAGCGATGCAGCTAGAGGGCCGAAATTTTTATGTAATGGCATTATGATTGCAGTGTTCCAATCAACCGGATTTTAGGGTGGGATTCAATTTTCAATGTAACTTCACGCTAAATCAATTCCTTAATTTGTGTTTGCTCTTTATTTCTTAGTTATCACTGTCTAGCGAAAGGCGAGAGGAGTAACGTATTCATTGATTTCCCTTTAATCCAATTTTTTGATTGATCACCGCAAACACGGCATGCTGCCAAATGACGTTGGTCATGTGGTAGTTTCTATTGAATCACAAACCAGTCTTGCATTTGTTTTTTGATCTCTATAAACTGTACGTAAGAATTGTTTCTGGTCGTTGAAAGCACACACGTACACGCGGGTATTTTCACCCTTCCATGATACTTGTTTACTAAGCCAAGTCTCGTAGAGATAAATGATAGAAACTCACCCAGAGAGAATCAATCCCAGTAAACTAGCAAGATTAGCTTGTCAACGATTCCTAACGCTTTTGGCAAATGCCAGCCAAATATTCAGGCTCAGATACCACTGAACACTTTCATTGTCAGACTTTCTTTAACATTCGCATTCAATGTCCTGCATTGCCCTTTAATTGTATTGAAGAAAATGTATGCTAGATTTATACCTGTATATGTAATGGAATATGTATTATGTAAGCATGCATACGTAGACATACGGCATACAGGGGGCTGCACCAGAGAAAAAATATATTAAATCACAATAAATATTCAAACTGTTGGCTTTCAACTTCTTAGCTCTTTTGAATTCTCTTAATAGATAAACTTTGAACTCTTCTTGAAGGGTCTATACTTATGTTTGTGCATTCAGATGTGATCGCCCCTTGAGGGTGTTGATTGTTCTTGGTCGAATTTTGTAGTCGAGTTTTTTGATCGGTAGACAAGGGCGGCTTCCGATCTATCTTCGTAGGAACGTTTCGTTTCAAAATGCCCCGACACTATGGTGGAGCCCCGTCTTGTTGAAACCCCATGAAGTCTTTCTGACAAAAGAACATCGTCTAATACAAGGACAAGAAAGGATTGTAGCATGAGAAGAATATGTTGCGCCTGTCACAGAATTGTCAAAAATATATGGTCTTATTAATCTTCCACCAAATATTGCCGTCTAAAATGTCTGTTTCTCTGTCCTGTCACGTTAAACCAAACCGACGTATACAATTAATATTTTGCAATCGTAATTTGAAATTACGACCAAGTGATCGATTGGCGGTTCTCATACCGACTGAACCTAGCTGACTTACATATCTACGAAATTGTTTATTATACACAGGGAACACCGGGGTTTGTTGGGCATAGGGGTGGGTTGAATCTCTCATTTAAGATTTGTTTTCACTACTTGATGGCGATTCATTTTGAGGAGAAATATTTATATGTGTTGTAAGCACGAAAGCTTTGCATGAAAAACATTTTTTCGCTCTAGTAAGTCACCTTTTCACTTTGACAAACGATTGTCTAGTTCATGCTGTGTCGTGTTGTTGATGATAGCGTAGTCTATGTTCATGAGAAGTTGCAATAAACAATGTATATATTTACTAGATTTCAAATAACTTTTGTCAGAACCTTTTCTTGGAATAGAATGTAAAGGAAACCATCTGTTTGAAGCCGGTTGATAGATTGTAAATCAGGCTACTTGGTACGCTGTAATTATGTGTAATTGAACTGAAGGAATAACTAAAAACCTGAAAAATAAAAACCGACTTCAAACAAGTCATTGACGTCGTGATTCTTTTCTTGTCCCTTTTTCCATCTCCCGCCTTGTTACAATGCATCATTGAAGTCCATTCTATGATTCCACATATCAAACCAGGAGGTCATTGTATTCCTGAAAACCTACTTTTTACTCTTATATATTCGCCTGTCTGGTTTGGAATCTCATATTTCCAATTATAACAATATATTAACTATATCTGCGCTTATTAGAAAGAGAACTAATTCATCAAATCATATCATAACAACTATCCCAACTATGGGTGTATGTTTGAACGCTGTTTCCGAATGTTTAAATGATAATTTGATAGAATTGACGATTTTTTCAGATTCAAACGTCCAATGCAAAGGAAGTTCTCTTTCCATAGTAATCGAAATAAGAATCTTTTGAAGAAACAACACATTTTACTTACTAGAAAGAAGTCCATTTATTCTGTAAGCGTACAATTCTGGGATCCTAGATCAGATGAAATCTTTTGAGCTGCTGGTTAATTGTTAAAGATCTTCCTTTGCAGGAAAAGTAAAAAAATGCTTGAAAAAGCAGAAGTCAGTTGGGGTAAGCTAGGTGAGGTATAGTTTCGAAGTGTGGGTCGTTCAATTTTTTTAGGGTTATTCGTGCGTGAGCCCCTTTTTGCCTTCAATTCAGGGTCGTTCACGTGACATGATAAGGTTTTTAGCTTTTCCAATTTGGTGCAAAAGTTGGACAACTGTTGAATGGTCTGCATTTAGTTTCTCTGAAAACCCTTGCGTTGTTTTGTGTGGGTCCGCCTTAGTAATGGCCCTCAATTTTATGTCGTTAATCACAGAATGACGTCTAAATCTTCTATGCTCTGATCACCGTTTCGAATTTTCGGGAAACTGTGTTGAGTTGTACGTTCATCGACGGTACCCTGGCCAAATACTTGGTGGATATTGCTAGCAGTTTCCGCTAACTTACATCCCATTTTGAACTTAAACACCAAAATTGTTCGAATTCGCTATTTTTACATCTTTAATTGGACAGCCTCAAATTAAATAGGATGAATTGTGAAAAGAAAAAGGCTAGCTTAAATAAATCCAGTAAAATTCACGCTTCGAAATTGAACATGAACATAGTTAAATAATAATTTCTTCGAAAGAATACGAATCAAGTTTGAAATAACAAAAACTGCAATTATTTTGTACCAAATTATTCTATGACAGATTCTAATATTTTACCTACACAATAAAAAAAAAATATTTCAGTAATGGCGATATTTTCGTGGTACTAAAAGTAATTTTAGAGAAGTGAGTGAGTGGGTGTGGTATATATGTATTTACTTACGGTACATAAATTTGTAAGTATAACAACTTTATCTGCTGAATATTACAACTCAATTTCATGCATAAGTACGCAGGTGATATATATATATATATATATATATATATATATATATATATATATATATATATATATATATATATATATATATCATTTGTTACCTGGCTTTTCCAATAAAACATACATACAATAACACCTGCCAAAATGTTTTTGCTAAATTTTTATTACTTTTTTGACCTGTCTCACCTTAAAACCTGAAAACGAACAGGTGTACCTCACTGGGACACCTATCGTTTTTGTTTGTTTGTTTGTTAATAAGTTTCTCACTTGATTGACGGTTAACTCTGTTTTCATGTTCTGGACATGTTCCCGGTTTCAGTGACAGTTGTAGCTGACAGTTTCCTAATCCATAATTTCATCTCAGAAAAGAGTATGAAAAGGGAAATAGTACACCAAACATAGGAAATAGTACTCGTTCTAGCGAAAGACAACGAAAACAAAATATCTAACCAGATATATAAATAAGCACACAAGGCAGTTCAGTGTCTAGATCGAAGTTTTTTTGGATCAGCAGTTCTAATCTGAAATCTAATAAAAATAGATAATAAAATAACAGATTATAGTTCTTCCAATCTAAAGATAGATCTAAATTTTGATATAAGATATCTAAATTGGTAATAGATCTAAATCAGCAATCGATCTAAATTTAGATATTAAATATCTAAATTGGCAATAGGTCTAAATTAGCAATAGCTTTGAATTTTGATATAAAATGTTTAAATTGGCAATAGATCTAAATTGGCAAAAGATCTAAATTTAGCAATAAAATATCTGAATTAGCAATTGATTTAAATTGGCAGTTGTTGTAAATTTAGACATGATATATCTAAATCGGCATTTGATCTAAATTGCCAATAGATCTAAATTTAGATATGAAATATCTAGATTGTCAATACTGAAGAGAAGTAACTAAAATGCTCCGAAGCCTATGTATTGTACGACGGACGGAATTTTTTTTTTCTATGACTATTACGGTAAACTTCTCCACACACCTCGAAGTCTGACCACTTCCGAACATGCAAATTTGTGATGGGCACTGCTATAGTGGAAGTGAAATCCATGTTCACACAAGAAATGCTATTCTGAATCAACACCAACCTTGTTATACATATGGAGGAATCAGGGGGCCTTAATAGAAATATTTAAGATTATTTGCGGTGTCGAATCGGTGGACCCAATTGTTTTTTGTTTTTTTTTACCGAGATTTGGAATACAAGCTTATGTCTAATGACTTAGATGTTGAGAAAATTCAGTAGCATATCGTACTTTCTATTATGGGTATATTCTGAGCTACGGAAGTACAAAAACGCTAAAATATATTAGAGTTTGTTAAAAAAGGATTGGTTATCCTCTCAGTGTCAGTCGAAAGAAACTTTCGAAGATTTTTTAAAAACAAATTTGAAAAATTTTTCCCCTCTTTCATATTTTACTGAGCACCTGCTAATGAGGGAGATTTTCAAATTTTGTATTACTAAAAGACTTCAGTAATTCTTTTTTTTTAATACTTGATCGCTGTTTGTAACATCGAATGAGCGAGGGTGTTGAACTTCCCAACTTAAAATTAGAACCACTATTGCAACATTGTGAAGGCTTTTACTGCCTATTTCTTTTTACAGACACTAAAATATTTTTGCGTTACTGTGCATCCATAGCTCAGAGAAACATCCGTGATATAAAATACCATATGCCACGTGTAAATATGATTGTTTGATGTGTGCTTTTATATGCAGATTGTATACTTATCTGTTACATTAAAAGTGAATGTTAAATGTTAATATTAATATGTTAATTTTTTTTTTTAACTAATTTTATTTGCTGGATGTTGATATTCGTAAAATTTAGGGAGAAAAATCAGAAGTCGCCAGCACAACCAGGATGTATGAATTAAAAAAAACGGGCATGAACTCCGAGATGTGATTCCATACTTTAGAACCAACAACACCTGACAAAGACCTGAGGGTACACAACCGAAATCTTGTTAAAAAAAATAACACAGGCGAAGAAGATAGTCTGACCGTATTATACATAATGATAAATACATCCTGTCTAACAAAATTCTGCCAAGAAATATTTTAATATTTTTCTTACTTTTGGAGATGCGAGTAAAAAAGGTAAAATATCTCGACTGAATATGTTTGATGATTTATGTTCGTAGAGATAGATGATAGATCCGTGAAGGACTTTACACTACATTAAACATCTTTATTTCATGTTTGCTTTAATTTGTTTTAAAATAGTCTGCGTCTGTGAACATATATGTAGGTAATTCTGGTGAAAGAAAGTACCTATTATGTAAGCCCAGCAGTAGTGTGACTAATTAAGTTTAAATGTACACTCGTCATCCTTGGGTGACAATTTTGATCGCATTGTGCAGCGAAGACCGATACTAGATCATCACAGTTACTATAGAAAATTTAAAGAAAAGAAAATGAAAACATTTCGGAGAATCCGACGCTCCTAGACTTAAATGCCCCATTCTCGATGTATAACGGATCTAATTAACATTCTTTTTCTTTTATTTAGGCACAGCAATACTATTCATTATTTTCACGTAGGCAAATATATAATTATACTAGTTTTCATACTCCAGTGGACATAAGTTTATAACAAGAATCGACATGTCCTGGAATGCATTCGGAAACTCTCGCTGCGCATGCTCAACAATTGTGTAATCTCTGGGATATCCGGTGATATTCTGGTTGAAATAGATTTTGACACCCAACTTTTTCACTAATTCATGGTGGTGTTACGTATGGATCCTAGAACTATCTCATTAGGTAATTTGTCTTTTATAATTTATATATCCTCGTTCTAATTTTCTTTTCAGTATGGATTCAAGCTTTTTTTATGTGTGATCAGGCATACAATTTTATGAGTTTCTTTGGAGTAATCTTCATTGTTATGTCAAAACGGAAGATCTCATATTTTCAAAACCCTTTAATTGTCTTATTATCTGTATTATTCTATTTCACGTGGACAAATCCACTATGAGTTTTAGGTTATGACAGGAATTGGACGGGACAACCACGCAGCCGCTAATACAATTAAACATACCAGTTTACATTGATGGCTTTTTTATGGATGGATCTCTATAGAACTCCCGTTGAATTCAGGTTAAAATAGATTTTGGCAGTTATTTACCCAACTTTTTCACTAATTCATGGTTTTATATACCATTCTCTGGAGCCAAATGTGTCCTACTGATCTTTATGAGGTAAGAGAAGAGAATTCAATGCTGTCCAGATTTAATTGCCTTAGGCATGCGTTAGAAATATTTTTGGAGGCGTGTCAATTCAGAAATGTTTTCGTCCTTATGGGCCAAAACGAATGAGAAATGAAAAGGGTCTGGTTAGTCACTCGAAACGTCTGGCAATTAACATCTTTTAGCTGCATGCCGTGTTTGGAGTCATGAATTTTTAGAAAAAAGTTGAAAACAGGTATCTGTTTGGGCCGTGATCATTAAAAACTCTGAATTTTCAAAAAGTGAAGAGCCCAAAAGAGTGATCAATTTAGCACAAACTTAAATTGTAAATCTACCCCCCTACACACACACCAAAACTTATATTGAGGGAAATCTTTTCCTAAGTTTTTTGTAGACATAATAAAGAGTAAATGTTTAATTTTTCAGCCCTCTAACTACGCCTGTACGTGTGATGAATACTTAGCTAGCCAGGCGGATCAGCTTGAAAAATGAAAGAAGTTTGAGTGACTGTATTGGTTGACGGTTTCTAACCATGATTTCATAAGGCTATGGAAACAGCTTGCTTATGTGCTTGGGTGACACACTGTAAATACTAAAACATGGGTGCAGCCCGACCAAATTTCGTTATGCTTACTCAAGGGACTTTGGGTAGGTTTTGATACAAATTATACCGATGAAAATATTTCTAGAGGGTTTTTAAAATGGTTCTTTTAATAATACAACTAAAATACAAAAGTGAAACCTACTCTCCGCCCATACACATATCTTCTTATTTTACGTTTATATTTAATTCTTTTAGGGGTGTATAGTGAAAGGAAACCAACTTTTTGAGGAATCAAAAGTGAAGGGAGACATTTTTTCTCTGTGAAGGGTTGGACGCGACGGGAAACGTTTTCCTTATCTTAGGTGTCAAAAATGATGGAAGATCCCCTTTTGAGAGTTCAAAGTGAAGGGGAACTTTTTCCACTTTTCAAGGGTTCGAATAGGAGTGAGTCTTTCCTGGGGGAAAAATGACAGTAGATTGTTCCCTCTTGAGGTGATAAAGGTAAAGAGAGACTTCCTCTCCACTCTAAGGTGTCTGAATTGACCGGGAGACTCCCCCCCTCTTCAAAGAATCACAAGTAAAGGAAACTTTCTCCTAAATTAAAATTGAATTTAAAGGTTTTGGCGAAAAAGGCATTTTCAAACGTTTTAGAGGGAGGTTCTATTTAGAATGTAACTATAATGCAAATTTGACCCATCCTTTCCGTTCAATATCTATGTAAATACTTGATACATAGAAATAATTCAGTGTAAATCCTACACGATGAATTTCAAATTCATTTAGAACTCCAGTTATAACGGCTACTGACACTGCACAAAGTTCTGCTTATTAATACAATCACTATCATTGGCCTACAGTCCTAGAATCTTAGACCATTCCAAATTTCCCCCTCTCCACGACAACCTCTTCTGACAACAGTGACAACAGAGTGATGAAGAGGATGGGGTCAGCTTAGCAGATATCAATTGGGTGAAGTCTTGTGGACAAATGAAACATAAGAGGTCGAAGGAAATACTAGAAGTCAATTTAAGTAAATCAAGAAAATAAAAACTATAAATAGTAGTCAATGATACCAACCCTCATTATATCACATCTCCCTTTGAGAATGACTACACTGTCGAAACAGGTCGGGAGAAATATGTAATGAAATATTATAAGAAATAAAATAAATTCATTTTATACACTCACTCCAATTTATGTGACTTCCATATGTTCACACACACACACACACACACATATATATATATAAATATATATATATATATATATATATATATATGTGTGTGTGTGTGTGTGCGTGTGTATATATATATATATATATATATATATATATATATATTATAGTTTTGTTAGCCTCCCGTTCATTAGGGTGGGGGTCAGAATCACCTCCTCAATCAGTCGGTGCGATTTTCGTGGTTGCACTACACTAGATATCATAGAATTCACTAGCAAACTCAAATAGCAATGGGCGAGTCATATTACAAAATTATCACGACTGAACATCACAACTCTTTTGGTCCCCAAAGATCATATGCGAAACTGTGACCGCCAAAAAATTAGATGGTATGATCAATAATTCGGAAGATGATGATGCTGATGAAAAACTGATTGCTCAGTCCTCCGCAGATGGTGCAGCAGAGCCGTGCAAAGTCGAATCCCAGAGACTCTATATGAGGACTGTCGGATCTTTACTCATCATAAAAGTGACCAATGACATTCCAGCCCCCACCCTCAAATCTTGGAACCAGTGGACGCAAATAGACGCTTCTTAATCCATCGGTTTTACCAGAAGTAAAGATTCGGCCAGTCAGAAGAACTGCCTAATTTTCGTCCAACTCCTGACCAAACTTAACATGGGGTTGACGTTGTTTTTTTTTTATTCCATGACAAGAACAACAAGAACGATCCTCACCACATTTAAAGAAGTAAAACAAAAAGTAATAGTCCATAGGAGTGAATCGAAATCAGGATTGATAGTCGTGTCTCTTGCAGACTGAGCAAAATTGACAAATCTTAAATATGTACTTAAGTCCATGTTAGAAATGCACAAAGACTCATTTCATTCTAATAAATAATTACATCCATGAAGGCAGCATTCTCTTTCCGTGATTTGAAATTGATCATTAGGTTAGACTTATTGACTGGGCTAAACTGGAGAATCTTACGTATTTCGCAATATGCAAAGGCTTTCTGATTCCAATAAATGAATACATTTATCTTAAAATTATATTTATGTTTTCTTTATTACAAGATGAAATACCAGAGAAAGAATCTCTAAACATGACAACACTGAGAAGCAAATGATATTTATAGAGCTTTCACGAAAACGCTGGTCAGGCATGCGTAGCCGCGCTTTGAACCTTAAAAAATAATTTTTCTGAAAGCTGAGAATTCATTTGATTTTTTTTTTTTTTTTTGCGTTAGTAATTTTCATGTCAACACACACTACAGCATTGAAATTGAGCCAATGTTTTATTGTTATGTTTGGATTTGAATTGGGGTCAGACAAGGGTTGTTATTTTTGCTCCGAGAAAAACATGTTTTATTGTTAGTTTAGGGTTAGATTTTCAAAAGATATTCTGCGAAACTAGCATTAGTACAGATAGAGGGGAAATCTCACGTTCATGGTCACACATGATGAATGGAAAGTAAAGGTGCAGTTCAGCACCATAGCTACAGTGTAAACAAAACATCCTCTTATTAAACGTTCAAATATATCTTTCTTCAAAACTGTCAGATTTCCGAAAAAAACTTGAAGGACTAATAAATTGAAAGCATACGAAACTGGGAGAAAATAAGTAAAATTTTCTCCATCGGGTCAAAACTCGGTCTGCCGATTGTATTTACAGCGTTTCTAAACACTGGTGTATTGTTGCTCTCACTGATTCATTTAGCGCTATTTTTTTTTTTTTTATAATGTGAGTGCAAACACAGACCACCCCCAAAATCGACGGTTCATTTTTTATTAAATTTGACCTCATTCTGTATGTTGTAGGTAAATTGTGATCTGCTGGTTTCGGATAATCCTTTGTTTTTCCTCTGTGATACTTTGCCGGCATGGCCAGCACATATAACAAGGCAGACACGCACAGGCCAGCGTGCAGCCCGGGGCAAACTGGCATAAGCACCGAGAGAAAGAGAAATTCACATCCATGGCCATTTACAACGAACGGAGATCCAGGTCGTAATTTAGCATTATAGCTACATTGTAAATGAAATCCCCTCTTATGAAAAATTGATATATTCTTTTTTTTCAAACCTGGTAAACTTCTAGAAGTTTTGAAGGTCTAATCAATAGAAAACACATGATATTTAGTGAAGGAATGTAGTTCTATATGATACAGATACACTCACAATTAATTATCACTGAGAGGGGAAAATTAATTTTCTCAGTCAGCCAATTTCCAATTTCTGAGGCTTTACCCACTTGGCTAATGAACCGTCATATTTTTAGAACCGTGAATTACAGCCCCCAAAGAATTCTTTTTTCAAATTGACTGTGCACTTGTTTCCAGAGAGTGCGAACGGAGACCCCATAGAAAGCCCCGAACGTCTTTTTGTGAAATTCAATCTAAAAATGTGCGCTGCAGGCAAATGTTGAACTGCTGATTTCGGATATGCCTATTTTTCAAGGTTTTAGCCACTATTACACCGCCATGTTTTTGAAACGACGAATTACTACTCCCACTTTTTTTTTAAAGCATTGAATTCCCCTCACAAGTGAGTACGTTAAAATGAATAATTTTTAAAAATTCCCTAGATGACGCTGATTTAAAATATACGTACATTTTGATTTCGTATATCTGACTAATAGTTTTTGGTGAAATTTTAGATGGAAAAACGCAAAATAAAATACTTTTGATACACTTGTTTCCTGAGAGTGAGAATTTGTTTGGGGTTGATTCAACCTTAAAATGTGTGTTGTGGGCAAACTGTGAGCTGCTGATTTCGGATATGACTTGAGCGAGGCCCCTGTTTAGAATTATAACTACTTCTTAAATCGGACCCTTCTATAAAGCCTGAAATAAATTATTTTATCAAAACTGACAAACGTGAAGTTCCAAGGGCGAATAGTTATGAAAGAATAAAAAATGCTTTTCCTATTGGAATTTAAACTTGACCTGGCAATTTAATCTCCAAGGCTCTTACCACACGGACACTGAAGCGCAACGACTTCGAACCTAAGAATCATTGTTCAAGTATAAAATTCAAAATAGTATAACCCCACTTTCCCCAGTGCATGTGAGTAGGTTCAAATAAATGATGAAAAGACCATCCTGAATAATGCTGATTGAAAATACACATATACTTTGATTTCATTGATCTAACTGCAATATTTCTTCTGAAAATCCTAGATTAAAAAGGACATAAAGCAAAAATCTTTTTCCACAGACTAGTTTTCAAAGAGCGCAAACGGAGGCCCCATTAAAATCGGCGATTTTTCTTCGTGTGAAATTTGACCTTGTGTGTGCTTTCGGTAATTAGAGACCTGCTGATTCAAGACATTCTTTTGTTCTGTGATACGTAGTTCTCAACATCTTTGAGGAGACACACACGCGCGTCACGCATAGTTTAGCACTTTATGACATAGATACATACAATACAGAAGTTACAGGAATCATTTTCAGTGGAAATAGGAGTAGAAATAGCATTTGACCCTGCAAAAGCCAAACATGTATTGTTTCTGATCCATTCAACTAAGTGAAGAATGCTATGAATAAGATGCGTCTATCATTCTGAGAAGGGTCATTAACATTCAAAGAGTTTTTTGAACATTTGAACTCCTCGTTATTAATGTTATCATCGTGACGTTTCGGTCAATTCATCCTTCGGTCTTCACTATGTGTAATACGTAATAGTGTTTTGTTTTTTTGCGCTGCTGCGAAAAGAGACTAGAAAAAAAAGAGGCTCCCTTTCCTGGCGTATTATACCGGGAGAAGGCCGAAGCCACTGCCCAACAAATGGCAAGAAAGTAACTCATCAATTGATCATCGCTTTTCTCAATTTTTAGATGATCATCCCCAACACAGCATCACACCAAAAGAAGATGGTCATTTAACATTCTCCGGCCTATTGTCCACCTTCAATGTGTAGGTGGACAAAAGGCCACGGTAAAACTAGTCAGATTTTGGAGCAAATCTATTAACTATTACCACCCCTCTGTCATAGTTACACGTCCAAACCACACGATACGACCAAAATTTCATGTCTGTCCACACGACATCTCCAAAAGTTCTCGATGAATTTCAATGACATTTTGTGAACATAGGCTACAGAAGAAGTGATTGAATTTTGGAGCGGATCCAAGCACACTGATTTCCCCTTGAAATGGTGCTGGCAGAGATATGCGCTCTCTGAGTGCATTCTAGTTTCACTCCTGACCTCATCTAAAAGTACATTTTCTGTCAGTACATGCAAGAAATTTACGGATCACTTCAGATTAAAAATACGGATCACTTAATATCAACAATGACATTGAAAGGGGTGGAGAAGAGTACATTTTTTCATAATCAAACACTCTAATCACAGGTGGAAATGCGGGGTACGCTGGGTACGGCTTATGCCTACTTTTATGTATATATGTATGTATGTAAGTATGTACGTTTGTATGTATGTAACTGTGACCTACCAAACATGGCATAAGGTCGGCAACATTTCCCCTTCCTTTCATCTTCAGTGTGCTCAAACTTTTGAGAATAAAACAAATCTGTGACACTTTCAATCGTTTGCATCGAGTTTTTGTAAGGGGGTTCAACTTACTGGAGGGATACGATGCAGAACCAGACCCTAATTTTATGCTATGATCAGAGTTTTTTCTTGTTCTGATTAGAAATCAATTTGAAATATTTTGTTTTCGCGTATTTTGAAAATAAATTTCCCACGAGAAGTTACAGTACTATGGAATCCTCAGCAGCACAAGTTCATCACTTAGTTCATCCCTGATGGACCCCTTCATCCCTGATGGACCCCCTCACCCCCATGGGATCCCACAGTACAAATCCGAGATGAGAGAGGAATCCTCCCCCATGGGAGGAAATTAAGAGAGGTCAAGCTAGTAATAAGGCTATTAGTTGAATATAAAAATCGTGGTGAATTTTTTGGCTTAACGATAGCAGGAATTTGCGATGCAAGATGGAGTCTGACTGTGCAACCAAAGCTCTTAATTTTCCTTACCAGTGTTGTTTATTGAAATTGTTTTAAATTTAGTTATAGTTTTAGCACTGTGTCGTTGTATTAACTAGGTTTTATTACTTTCAATGATTTATTTTTCTAATTTTTGCTACGACTGTGATATGTTATTCCATTTTAATATAGTTTATAGCGACTAACACGGACTTTTTACAGAAAGTGACATGTGTCAAATGTCTGAAATTAAATTGTAGGGGGGTAAATATCATCTTATTGGCAAAATCGGGGAACAGCCTTGAAAAGGTTGGGAAACACTGCCGTTGATACAGCATTACGATGCACTTAGTTCTTGAAAACTCATTTTCTATCGGTGATCAAATTTTCCTACCTTTAACATTCCATGAAATATGATTCGACAGTTTCAAATATCTGCGAACGCAAACTTTACTTATAAAGAAAGAATAAGGATATTTTGATTTACTCCTATGAAATATTTGAGCTGCCTCTGTTCTGTCTCTACAGACAAAGGACCATTTCCCCCAGGGTGCATGCCTGAGTGAAGCGTGTGGAGATCCTGGGAGGCCCAGTAGCCAGAGTCCCCCCTCTTTGCCTCGCTGATGTTGTCTAGAGGACTGTAGAGAGCGAATGTCTCGCATCATCTTGGTTGCAGGAGCTACTGGAAGGGCATGAATTGTGGGTCCAGTTCCTGGTTTGGAATCAGAGTCGACCTTCTCCTAGACTGGTTGCCTTCCTGAGCCTAGAGAGCCCAATCTTCCCGGCTATTTTACTCATAGCTCCGGGGAAAAGGATGAATTCGTACCTTTCCAAAAGGAATTAGAGCAAGGTGATTATAAACAGTCCCAACCTGAGTTTGAACTTAGATCGCCAGTTCCATTATTTAGGCTCGTTACCGCTACTTCAATCACGACTTCTTTGAAATATTCAGGCAAAATTAATGGAACATTGACGTAGTTATAATCATATATAGAATAAAAATCATGTCTGTCACACTTATAGTATCAGTAACAGCCATCAGCCTTCTTCCCTCCTTCATGAAACCCCTTTTTTACCTATCTTTAGATACCTTACTATTTTCTTGTTAAACTAAGTAACATTTCCTAACCTTCTTCTCATCCTCTCATTTAAGTACATAGCTTTCTTTTCTCCTATCTCCTTCCTTAGCTTCTTCTTAACTACCTAACCCCCATTTTCTATTCTCCCTCTTTCCAACTTCTTACAAAACTACCCAAATATATTTCCTCGCCTTTGGCTTTCTACCCTCTTATCAAACCACCGAACCTTTTCTTTTGCCTCTCCCCTCATAAGATGTCATGATAATGTAATGTTTTTTACTTTTTTCATTGAAGTGAGAATGGTATGTGTTTGTCTCTCCGTCTTTCTGTCTATCCGTTTGTCTCCCCGTTTTTTCCGCCTTTCAATGAAATTTTGTTCAAGGTTAAGCAGACCCAGAAAGGGGTAAGACAAGGTGATACCAGCTCACTCAAACTCTTTACAACCTGCCTCAGAATGATCTTCAGATAACTAGACTCGGAAAACAAAGAAATCAGAATTGACGGTTAATACCTAAATAACCTCGGATTTGCCAACAACATCGTCTTCTTTCCAGAGAATCTTCAGGACCTCCAACTAATGCAGGATGAATTGAACGAAAGAAGCGAGAAAGTTGACCTCTACATGTTGGAAAAACGGACAAGGATCAAAATCGAAAACACAACACTGGAGAAAGTAGACCACTACATCTACCTAGGGCGACGAGTCCCCAGGAAATCCTCAGAAGAAGAAGAAATCGTGAGGAATCACTCTAAGATGGCAAGACTTTGGTTGAGCAAGCTCAACCTTTAAGAATAAGGAGATCACATTAGTCGTTAAAAGAGGGGTATACAACCAATGCATGCCTCGATAGTCACCTATTGAGCTAAAACATAGAACCTAACTAAGAGACTTACCTACAAACTGAAAACCACGCAAGGAACATACGAGAGAATCATGCTCAAACTCACAAGGAGAGAGAAAACAGGACAGTATATTAGAGGGAAAACATGAGTCTGAGACATTTTAGAATCCATTACGAAAGGCAAATGGCAATGGGTTGGTCATATTGCTAGAATGGTAGACAACTGCTGGACATCACAACTCACAACATGGATCCCCAGAAATCAAATGCAGATCCGAGGCTGGCAGAATATGATGATGGGTTCGAAAAATACTGGCTCTGTGACGCCCACGATAAAGAGGTGTTGCGAATCGTGAGGAAGGTGTATGTCCACCTACGGACGATAGAGGAATGACGATGATGATATTGTCAGAGGTATTCGTTTTCTGAGTGCTTTCTAGTTATTTATAGAGATAGGCTAACGTGAATTTCACTAGTCGCGCCTTGGTTATAAGCACAACTCTTATCAAAAGGCATGGATCAGATCTCACCTTTGACCATTTGGGTGGGACCACAACATCCGACTAATATTCATACGTATACTAGCTGTTTATATAACCTGTTGTAACCCAGGCGATATCTATTAAACGAATACGTCAAATCTTTCATTCACACTAATTGTTTCATATGCAACGATGAGTCAAAACATTTTGAATCGTGGCTAAGATGACAGTTACTACAACGTAATAACAGCATATATAAGAGTCAGAGGTACATAAGCAGGTGACCAAGCCTTGAGTACATCATTTTACTGTGGTGAATGTCGCAGCTATGAGCTAACAGAGAGATTTGGGTGACCTTCATAAAGACTAAATTGTTATGATCAGAATATATCAAGGCATTTCCGAAACGGCGCGGCTGGTAGAGTGCTCATGGCCAGTTCTGGGGAGTACCCATCGGTAGTGGTCCGAGGTGGGAAAAATCACTGACCGTCGACAAGGCATTGGGTGATCAAAACTTGTCTATGCGAGGATTGAATGGAGAATTTTCCCGCCAACAGAAGGACTACAAAAGATGATTTTAATGGAGGCGAAGGAATGAGTGCGCCACAAAGCAAAGTACATCGATACTTGTTGCTAAGGGCGATGTTTGGTCGAAGGCAAGTCAGAGGAACCACGGTAACCAAAAGCGTCTTCAATGGTCACGTGAGCGTCAGAAATGGACCTTGTATCAATGGAAAATCATAGCCTGGTCCGATTTGTTCGCTTCCTTCTGAATAGGGTGGTTGGCAGGATACGTGTGCGTTCTTATCCTGGGTGAGCTCTTGCACCAGGATATACAATGGGAAGACCCTATAGCATGTTCGTGTTGTGTGTCTATTTGAGTGAAGTCCCTGCAAACCGAGAAGAGATCTTGAAGAGTGGAACGCAGTGAAAAAAAAATGTTGAGAATGACTGGTCAAAGCGATCTTACACTTATACATCGGGTTGGTCTCTAATGATCTCCTGTTATTACACGGTGAATGTTTCACGTACAGAATAACCTACGATGTACTAATCGTATTTTCTCTATGTTTTAGACGAATCATTTTCGTTAACACTATTGTACTGCTCCATAACTGGAGTCCACTTATTTCTCGACTTTAACCAGAACAATCCTCGACAAAATTAGGGACGTAAACCGATATGCAGAATTAGCATGATTGCCAGGAGGCTGTCTTACTGACAAGTCTCAGATGTTAACGAAATTTTATCATACGAATACACACGGACTTACTACATCATAATAAATGAATACATGTTGACAAAAATACACTTGACTGCCACAAACACACAGCAACGAATCGGAAATAAAGAAGAGACTTGAACTCTCATCCAAGATGTCGACAGCCAGTCTTCCATGGACGTCGTCTGTACCACTTTGGCCTCTAGGGCCGCAATGAATTGGGTGGGGGAAGAAATCTATGATCATTTTTCCGTCCTCTTCTCTCCAATTCACTACACCATCTTTGTTTTGCTACCTTGGAACATTAATCTCAAGCCGTTCTTTGAAATGTTTCAGCTGACGAATTTTAAGTATTATTTCATCAATATCCACCCCATTATTACAAGTAGATTAGACTGCTGTAATTTATATGGCTTGAGTGTATCACGTTTTGACAAAATCATCATCATCATCAGTTTTTTAACGTCCTTCGTTGGACATAGACCTTCCCCAGGGTCCGCCACACTTCTCTATTATCGGCGTCGTAGAGCTAGTGTTTTGACAAAATACAATTAGTTAAATGCAACTGCTCAGTTAGTTTTGAAACTTAGAAAACGCTTGTCAGTCAAGTCTGCCATTATCATACTCCATTGGCTTAGGATAGAAGAAAGAATTGAGTTTAAAGTTTCAATTACAATATTCAAATGTTTACATGATATGTGTCTTTATGAACTTCGTGCACTTATTAACTTCCGAAACTTGGGGAGTTTGATTTCAGAAATTGTTAATTTGAATAAAGCACATAGGTGCAGGAATTTCAACCATATTGCACCCAGGCTTTGGAATCAATTATTCATTGACACCCGTAACATCAAGATATTAGTAAGTTTTAAATTAAAAAGAAAGAAAAACTTCCTTGTTTAGTGTCTTTCATATTTATATGAACTCGATAAATAGAGTCTATCTCTGCGTTATTCAAATTATTATTATTGTTAATATTGTTATTATTATTATTATTATTATTATTATTATTATTATTATTATTATTATTATTATTATTGTTGTTGTTGTTTTCATTATTATTATTATTATTATTATTATTATGAATCTCACACCAGTTGCCTGGTGGTAACCGCTGGAGTTTGAGTGACAGCAAGTCTCCTCAAGTCTCCAGCCCTCCTCTCCTAGTACTCATAGGTCGCAGTAATTCTACGATTTACAGTTTCACACCGGTTGCCCAGTGGTTATCGCTGAAGGCTGAGTGACAATAAGTCTCCTCAGGTCCTCAGCTAACGTCTCCTCCCTCTTTCGCATATCATGACAGAGCTACTATTCGTTGCAGTACTTATATCTCTAGCACCTTCCTCAGTATCCGTGCAGTTCCAAGTAGCGCTGTGGTCTGTACGGTCTCTATCCTCCCCCTAATCCCGATCTCCTCCAGTCTCTCCCTCAGCGTTTGGGGGACAGTTCCTAGTGCTCCCACTATGACCGGTACTACCCTGGTTTTCATGTTCCACATTTTCCTCAACTCCCTTGCTATTATTATTATTATTATTATTATTATTATTATTATTATTATAATATTTTCTAGATAAGACGTCCTATCCAAAATTCGCTTTATTCAATACAGAGTCCAGATATCGTTTCCAGATATACAGTATTTAACTGCCACAGTAATGCAATGTGGGTGGTACTCTTTGTCTATCCATAAATGTACCCCAACCATCAGATACAAAGATGTTGACATTCAATTAGATATTCCGTATCGCATTAAGCCCCGGTTCGAATCTTAAATCCTTGTACCCCGCGTCGTATAAACCTAAATTACTCTAGGTAACTCCATGGCTGTCACACCGATTTTCAAACCACATCGCTTTTTTTTTATATCAAAGGTCGCTAAATGTACCTATCTATTCATACGGCGCTTTTTCTTGGTCGCCTGGGTCTGGTTGTATCCTCATGGCTACCCTATTATGTTGTAGATCTTCATGGCGCAGTGTGTAGTATTTCAGTCACCTATGGAGCTGAAACGTGGAACTGTTGTATTGACTCTCAAACTGAAGACCGCACAATGTGCACAGGAAAGAATCACCCACAACATTACATGGAGAGATCACAAAACAACAAAGGTGTAAATGATGTCTTTGGAACTATTAGAAAGCTCAAATGGTAATGGGCAGGAAATGTTGCGAGAATGTCAGACAATTGCTGGACATCCTCTCTCACAACATGTATCCCTACTGATCATATGCGAAACTTTGACCGGCACAAAAATAAGATAGTGTGACGAACAGGATAAGATTGGCTTCGCGTCACCCATGATGGAGAGGCCAGGCAAATCTTGGGGAAAGACTATGTCCAACCAGGGGCGCTAATAGGCTACTGCTGCAGCCGATGATGATGATGATGATCATCATCATCATCATCATCATGTAAATTTGAAGAATGACGTTCACTGATTTTTGAGATAAAGAATAGTCAAATTCCACTCTTATTTCTATTCCGACTAAAGATGGTTTCTTCAACTTTTGTATGGTAGATATGAATGTTTACAATATATATATATATATATATATATATATATATATATATATATATATATATATATATATATATATATATGTTCTGTACAGTTTTATTTATTCATAAGAATGAAATAAGTGTGTTTCAGGATGATAAATCGCCCTCATTATTTGAGACTTCAATTTAGCTCCTGCAGTTAGACATCCTCCTGACTATCAATTGCCTGCGAGTTCAAATCACGATAGGGTTATATGGATTATATACATCGGTTTACACCCCTCATTTTGATGAGGATTGCTATCGTTGTTCTTGTTCTTGTTACGATAGGAAAACAAAGTCATCTCCAGATTTTGTATTGGAATTTGACAAAAAGTTCAATATTAGGATTTCTTGGCCTAACAAACAATCGCCATGTTGTCTTTGCTTTAATCTGTATCCGGATCTCATGAAGATTATTGCATGTGCAAATTGGTGCACAAATTATGTCACGCGATTGTGTACAAAGAATTTGTCTTGGCAGACCTATTAAGTAAAACTAATGTATTATCCGCATGCGGATTTTTCTTTTTTTTTTTTTTGCCAAATATGATACTTGGATATGTTAAACAATATTTTATTTGGGGCGAATATCTGATCATATAATGGGTTTTGTATGTATGCAATTGTTTGTGTTGATACATTTGCTTGTTTATTTGCGTTCAAATGGAATGATATCATTGGTTAACTTGCCTTCCCATTATGACATCATAGACATGACTTCAAAGAATATCTTGGGGCTTTATTACACATTAAAAGGGCTTGAAATAGAATAAATTACCTTATGAAATAGTTTTAGGCTCCTTTGTGCCGATCAATGCATAAATACCCCCGTCATTTCTGACGGGTATAAATAATAATCTTATTGTATGCGAGTTTTTTCAGTTTGTTTGTTTGCACTCAAATGAGATGGTCTCATTGGTTCATTTAACTTCCATTCAAGTAATAACAATGAAATTTACGTCATTAAAAGTTTCAAAACTTCATTTCTGATCATCACACATTAAAACAGCTTGAGATAATTTGAGTTTTTTTTTAATTTAAAATTAGGTCACTTGAATTATTACAAATGAATTACTAAATTAAAATAGCTTTAGGTTCCTTAGTGTGGATATATTTATAAATAACAACGTCATTTTAGTCGGGTACATTCTAGTACTTATAATAATGAGCTTATATGCATTTTAAGCGTTTATTTGTTTGTTGGTTTATGCTTGAATAGGATGGTCCCATTAGTTGATTTACTTCCGTATTATGACTTAGCAATGTAAAAGAAATTATGTCATATAAAGTTTTCAGACTTCATGTTTGATCACAGATTGAAACGAATGAGTTGAGACATCTTTTTTTTTTAATTCGATTATTAAGATACTTGAATTATCCAAAATGAATTAGCCAATAAAATAGCTTTAGGCTCCTCAGTGCTGATCCATAAACAAATAGCCCCGTTATTTTGGACGGGTATATTTCAGTATACTTATAATCAATGTAATGAAATGAACGGAAATATAGAATTAAATAATAATCAATAAACAATAAAGTAAAATAATACACCGGATAAATCATTTCGTCTATTATACACTTTTGGTTAAAAAGAACTGACCTTAGTTTCATAGATCTTAAATAAAGGTTTCAAAAGGGAAAATATTTTCTGAGCACTCCACTTTGTCGATGGCTCGTAGGCTTTTTGGTCCTATGGACGCCATGAAAAAGTTAGAGGAAACATTGGTCCCTCACATCAGTCCCCCATTCCAACGATTAACTTGAGTCATTTTCTACTTAAATTTTGAACGACGGAAAGGAAATAAAATTGGTGATCAAACATCATGATGCAAAACGTTTCAGCCCTTCTCGTAATAATCCAAGAGCATTAGGTCTGAAAAGTATCAAACCAGGAAATAAATACAGGTGAGCTGATTTTTTTTTCAGAACAGTTCCCTGGTATTAACATATTAAAGGTCCCCAGATTCCAAAATTATGCTCTTCCAATATGGCGTCCGAAATCCTTTCCAGTCGTTAGATTGTGATAGATTTTTAATATACTATCAATCACTCTTGGTTCTAATAAAGTTGAGAAACCTTGTTTAGGATAAATAGGACATTTTCAAGTATTTGACACCCACCTTGGACTTCATATTGGAAAAGCAGAAGAAGGAGGCCTAGGTACACTTTTTTAGGAGACATTACGCAAGAACTAACGAACCTAGCACTGAAGGCCGAGGACAATGTTACATAATATTTCAGTCTCACACGGGAGAATTCTGAAACGTTTCTCCCATGCGCTGTACTGAAAGTTAGGTTTCTTTATGGACACACCTCGTATTTATAAGTGAATATGAAAGTATGGACTTCACATGGATTTCATTTACAACAATCACGTTGAAGACAAAGACACAACGATCAGAATAGAAGATACAAAGCTGAAGGAAGTAGACATGGGACAACGAATCTCCATGAAATCCTCAAAAGAAGAAATCAAGCGAAAAATCACTCTAGGTTGGCAAGCTTTCAGTTGAGTCAGCTCAACCTTCAAAATCATGAAAGCCCCATTAATCCTGAAAAATGGGGTATACAACCGATGCATTCTCCCGATAGTCAACTATTGAGCTGAAATGTAGGACCTAACGAGAAAATTGACTCTCAAACTGAGAACCATGCAACTTGCATACCAGAGAATCATGTTCAATAACACATGGAGAGATCACAAGCTAACTCTGTCCATTTGAAAAAAAAGCAGGAATCATCGATATCAGAGAAATCATTAAAAAAAAAACACAAATGGCAATGGGCTGGTCCATATTGCAACAATGCCAAACAACAAGAAGGTCGGCTCACAACGTGGATCCCCAGATATCACATGCGGAAATGAGTCCAGAAATGGCGTGACGAACTAAACTAAGTTTAGTTAGTATCGACTCCGCGAGATCCATGATAGAGAGGACCAGTGAATCTTAGGGAAGGTCTATGTCTGACAGTGATGATGATTTGCTTAATCCTTTCATTGCATTTATTTAACAACAGGATATTTATCTTTGTTTTCGACGAATTTCTCCTGCCTTTGTTCTACGTCACTTCTATTTTTTCAATCATCTCATAGTCTGTTTCTCTCTAGTCGTTTATCTCTTCTTTCTCTGTTCAAATGTTCATTTAGGCTCTTTTATTCAAAATTGCATTTACGACCATTTCAAATTAGTATGTGTCATGGGAGAGAGTTTTGTTGAAGCTGCCTCACCTTGCAAGGTATATAATTTATCAAAGGCTTCAAGTGCAAATTTATGTATATCTCAGTAGTTAGATGAATGCACAAATGATCAAAGGTTCAAATGTCTTCTAAATGAACTCATATTTAGATATTTTCTCTGGCGTTTTTTGTTTGTTTTTTTTTCTTGTTATTCATTAATTGTTAATGTACACTCATACACGTGTGCATACAAATAAACACACATGCACACACACACACACACACACATATATATATATATAGTATTGCTTAGAATTATTTGAACAAACAAACAATTTGCTTGTGTGACTTGGTTCTGAGCAGGGCTGCACCAAGCCTCTAAACCAAGTGTTTACATCATATGATTCACCGAGGAGACACCGAGTCGTAGGTTTTACAAGAGTTTCCTTCTCTTGACAGTTCACAGTAGGGGTCTGTCGCCACTTTACGTGAGTGTTCTAACAGTACACAAACACAAACACACACATACATAGTAACTTTTTCACCTTTCGCCTCACTGACGAAGCTAACGAGGATAAAGAAAATTCAGTGTAAGTCTTACATAAATTATGGATCTGTAAAATTTATTCATAAATATGATACTACCACAATACAATTTAGCATACAATACACGAGATCTCATTAAATCATTGACTGAAAAGACTAGTGACCGGATAAACATTGAAATAAATCTTCTGAAATACATCAGATACATTACAAGCGCACACATATGCACACTTTCTCTTACATGCATGTGCACACACACACACACACACACACACACACACGTTTATATTTAGATATATGTATACGATATGACGCCCAAATTTCAATCTATCTCTTCGTCTGCAATGTTACTCGTGGAACATTTCATACATCTTTTGATATCTCGACACCAGAAAAAAATAATATGCATGTCTAAAAATATTAGTAGAATGGACCATTGAAGTGCTACTACCTTAAAAAAAAGTGGTTTTGTTTCATTTCAACCACGTCTATAAGGATGATTTATTTGATATTTTAAAAGAAAAATCAAATTGATCGAAGCAAGATGGTACACGACATTGAAAAATTAAATTTAAGGATGGCGGAAAAATTTGTCAGATTATTGAGCTGAATTCGTTGCTAGGTAATCAACTCGAAGAAGTTTTTCAACATATTTAGTATTATTGAAGATGATGTCATAAGTTGGTCTGCATGCAGTCTTAGATTAAGACTGATACAACGGATTTAATTTTCACATGGGTGAACACTCAATAGAAGTGACACATTCATTGTTATACTTACTGATCACTCATCGTTAAATACGTTTTGGGTAACCTACATAAGTAAGCCCTGAGTTTCAAAAAATTGACTGATATGTAGTATAAAATAACATACATACACAATACACAATGATAATACTCTATACAAGATAACAAACTATGCGTATGACATTAGCTATATATTAAAATCATAGTTAAAAGTGTTTGAAGCTGTAAAGCTTTCTGAACTATATATATAGGGAACAACTGTACATTTGATAATACAGGTGCTCGGATTGGCATGAGCCAAAAATGATTTGAGTCTATTGGGTGTATTCACTTACAGGTTGAACGATCGAATCTTGAAATAAGTATTTCAAATCATAGAAGAAAACCAAAAGTTAACAAGCCTGACTGTTTCAGGGCTAAACTCCACTTTAAACAATTGCCACAGACTTGACAGCTTGAGTAGAATGAACAATTAAAGAAAATTCGGGCTGCTGCAAGATAACGCTGTTATTTGGAACTTCACTTTATCATCGGGCTGCTTAGCTCAATGGTTTAGAGTGACGCTACGTTGAAGCAGCTACTTCATTGTTCGCAGGTTTTAATTCCTACAATTGCCTCGTTTTCTATAATTGTTTATTCGATTTATGCTGTCTAGGCCAGGTGACTCATTTTCCGTGTAACAATATTTTCAAATAATGACGCATTCATAAATATATGTATACATGTATGTGTATGTATGTGTGCTCCCTATGCCGACAATATAAAGTATCAAATGATGGACGACTTATATCCAACAGAATGTGAAAATTCATATACGTTGTGCTCTCCTGTAGATTTCGATGTGTGAGGTCTGAACAGTCAGTTCAGTTTGGAAATTTCTTTTCAGCTTTTTTTTATGTTTGTGTCTTTGTGAGACTCGCTGTCGAATTGAATACAAGTCCACAGTCATCATACGTGACTGGGTGGTAGGATGACGCAGCTGGTATATCAGATGTAGACTTTCTGTTCATCCTCAAACATCTCAAATGTTGAATTATAGATCTTTCAAAAATTGACAATAACTTCAACGTAGTCAGATCTCCACTGTATGCGGTCCGTGGCAGTAATTTCAACAGGCATAAGAGCAACATGGATAGTTTTGAGGTTGTGTATGAGCTTGTCTTTGAACATCCTCAATGGCCTGCCTACATTCCATGCATCGTCATACAGCTGACTGTACACGTGGACCTTTGATTTTCTCTCATCGCTCATTTTGATGACATGGCCAACCCACTGGAGTTGGGATCGCATCAAAAACAATTCAATTCCTCCAATATCACATTCGGTCAATAGATATAGGATACATACATGGATACACGTTGCATATATATATATATATATATATATATATATAGAGAGAGAGAGAGAGAGGGGGGGGCATAACACATAATTCATCTTAGTCAACATATCTCATGGAGCGTAGCCAGCGAACGTTATTCGTTTCATTTTCAAAGCTTCTCATGTTTGTAAAGTTATACTCTCTACTGTGAACTTACAGGGATTCTGACCTCGAACAGAGACACATACATATACACACACATCTATACACAAATGCATAGACCTCAAATCACCTTTACACACTTCAAGCGAACATACACGCACACACGCACATGCACGAACATAATCTATATAGTCCCATCCAGCAATGTTCCCACTTGCCTCTTTCTTCCAACCTTCCTTGACCTAAATACATCTTGGCCTTTTCCAAACCACTGCATAGATAAGAATCTCCTTTCCCTGTCTTCTGCTCTTCCGGGTTTGTGCAATCTTTCTTCGTTATTGGTCTGATGAAGTCAGCTCATGGCCAAATTATAACCACAGATATGGATAGATACCAAGATATCTGTATTTACACTTGGGTCTCAGATTGTTTTTGTTTTGTTTTGTTTTTTGTTTCAATGTTGGATTCACCATATCCTATCAAGCACTACTCTCTACTAAGTGACCTGTTTCCCTGAGATCACCAATTAGACGGGAAACTGGGTCTTATAGTTACGTATGTTCCCACCATGGTACTGTGGGGAGTGAAATAATTCTAGAAAAACAAAGATATTTGTATTTTGCAGTTTAATACTGCATATCTTATTAGACGAAACAGAGATTAGAGATATCATAATCTCCACTCGAAAACTCAAATGGCAATGGGCAGACCATGTCACAAGTAAGAAAACCTCTTGACAACATGCATCCATTCGAAATTTTAGCGGACAAGAATTAGAATGGCGTGAAAATTTAAGCAGGTTCATGAAATACAGATACCACGACGCCTATGATCTAGAGGTGGAAATCTTGGTGAAGGTCTTTGTCCAAAGACGGACATTAAAACGATGATGATGTGGATGATGAACCAACATGGGTTCCTTCATTTTCAAATGGATCTCGCTGGCTGGCAGGCTATGTGTCGTGCATATAGGCTGCACCAAAGGAGCTAGAAGACTCACAATTTAAGCATTTACTCCTAATCATGTCTAACAAATACGGCAAATAAATTCACTTAATAATGTCCTCAGTATCGTATTATATCCATCGCTGATAAAAAAATTGGTCTGAAAATAGTTGTCCGAAAAATGGCTGCCATGGGCGACATATTGTAAAATTCATGATGGCTCAAAATTATGATTTTTGCAAATGCTTTTGGCTAAAGGTGTACCAATTTGTATGCTTCTATCACAAAATACATAATTGACTTGAAATCGTCAGCCAGGCCTCCCGACTAAAAGTATTGAAGAATTCGCTCCTTTCATTTTGTTTTATTTCTTTACTATTTCTACTTGATGTCTGTACGATAACATACTTGACGTCTAGTCTATAATTTTGTTCTAGTTGACTGACTGGCACAGGCGTTCCAGACGATGACTCCAACTTGAATGAAAAGAAAGATTTTTAGTGTTTGCTGCGGTTGTGATTAAAATTAATTGAAGCAGACCGCCTCTATATTCTGTATTTTGACATGAAAAAAAGATAGGTGCGAAAAAAATGATAAAATTAATTTGAAAACTCAAATGCAAGAAGATAGATGGATAATGAGCAAACTGAGTGTAGACAGATAGATGTTGATTGGCTAAGTAAAGCTAGATAATCAAGACACTATATCGTAGCGCAGTCGCTAGCAAACCAGTCACAGATTAGTAATGAAGTTTGTTCGATTCTCACAGGGTGCATCTTTTGTGGTCTTCTGTCAAATCAAGCTAAGTTTAGTAAATTATTTTTGGGCACCTTGTCATAGTGTCATAGTTTGCAAACTAGTCTCGCAGACATTACTACCGCTTTAAGCTCGATCCTCAAGTTGTGCCACAGAGTTGTCACTTTTTGCCAAATTGGACTGAATTTTATCATCATTATCATCATCCGTCGTTGGACATCGACTTTCTCTGGGAATCAACAGACCTTTCAATTATGGATGTCGCGACACCCATATGTATTGAAACTGTCCAAATCGTCACGCCATCTCATTTTCGGTCACAGTTTCGCATATGGTTATTGATGTTCCACGTTGTGAATCGTAATGTCAAGCGGTTGTCTGAAATTCTTGCAACATAACCAGACCATCACCATTTGAGTTTTCAAATGGTTTCAAAGTTTTTTTTCTTTGATATACTATGATGTCTTGTGATCTTTCCGTCTAAAGCAAAGCATGATCCTCTCCTGTGCACGTTTCATTGTTCTTAGTTTGAGGGTCTGTCTTTTGGTTAGGTTCAATGCTTCAGCTCCATAGGTGACTATCAGGCGGGTGCTATGGTTCCAGACCGTCCTTTCTAGGATTAATGGAATTTTTTTTTCTTTAATGTTGAGCTTTTCCCATTGAAAGCTTGGCAGCCTACAGTGTTCCTTCGTTATTTCATATTAGTCTACACGATTTTATACGGAGATTTATTTTCTTGAGTTCTAAATTCAATTAATCTAACATTATCTGGAATTTATAGAGGTCCTCGGCAAAAAGTACGATGTTTTAAGCATACCTTAGGTTACTTGAATATAAAATATAACATCAGTTTTAATTCCTTTATTTGTTCAGTCTGAATTTTGGAAGATCATTTCAAGGCAAGTTGCGAAAAGTTTTTATGAGCTGTTGTCTTACTCCTTTATCAAAAAAGAAGTACTCCGAGTCTGCAGAGTTGATAGATATGTTTCAGGCAAAGGTTGACTCCTTGTATGACTGCATCGATGGCTTTGAGAATTTCGACTGAGTTAAAGACCTTCTTAAAGTCAACTAATGCGATAACAAATGGCATTTTGCATTCTGATGGTTTTTCTTTCAGTTGATTCACTGAATAGAGATGTTCAGTTGTCAAGGAGCTCCCTCCTGTTCCTGTGGTTGGTTTTCATCTAGCGTATTTGTGCTTCGGTTGGTAATCGCTTCGGTAAAATGTTTGTACATACGGCTGAGAAGGCTGATTGGAATGTAGTTACTAAGATCATTTGAGTCCCATCTTTTTATATAGTGGCATTATGATTACGGTCTTCCAAGCTCATTGGACTTTATTCTGTTTCAGCTATATGTTGAATATATGGGCGGGTTAACAAGTTATGACTTTTCTGGCTTTTTTGAATAGATATGGTTATGTTATCTGATCCTGGTGCCTTTAACTTTTCTGAGTTTTTGATGGCTTGTTCCAATTCCCACGAAATAATTTACTGGAATCTAAGAGCTAAAGACTTGAACATCATGGTCTTTGTCTTTAAGACCTTGCTTTGAGGAATGGAGAATCTTGTAACATTTTCAGGTACGTTTGACGATTCTGGTATGTTTCCATTTTTCTGTACTGAGAATCTTGTTGGAAGATTGGGAACCTCTAGCACCTATATGAAAGATAGATTGATAGATATGACCAGAATAAGATACATAGATAGATATGAACAAAGATGAACGGATATGAACAGACAGACATTGATGAATACGAAAAGACTGGAATAGATAGATAGATAGATAGATAGATGAATATAAGCAGACAGACATACAGATAGATAGATAGATAGATAGATAGATAGATAGATAGATAGATAGATAGATATGAACATACTGAGGCAGACGGATAGATAATGTCAGAGAAAGATAAATAGATATGAACAAAGTAAGATAATTAGATGAATAGACGTTGAACAGACTAAGATAGATTGATAGGTAGGTAGATTAATATATAGATAGATACAGACGAATTGTTTGAAAAGAACTGCGTGAAATTAACATCGGTCTATCGAGAAAGGAAATGACATTTGTTGTCGTCTATGACAACTCCGTTCACTGATCCAATTGAAATGGCAATCACATAGATAAAGTGCAAAATTAACAATTCCATGTCACTCCCAAATGCTTAGATCTTCTTCATAACTTGTTTTTGATAAAATATTCACAAATGTTAGGGAAAAAAAGGAAAATTTGAGACGAGTCATCAAGATTGAAAGGGTTTTTTTTCAGTTAACTCGACTCCTTCCTGTTGTTTATCTGGTTCACAAAACCTTTCAGCCAATTCAGTTTACGACCTTCTTCAGTTGTAATATGTATTATCTGTAAGGAAAGAGAGTCTTTTTTCTGGTCTCTTTCTTCGGTTATTTTTCTGTTTGATACCTTTGTTTTATTTTTTTTCGCCTTACACTACAAAAGGCAAGGACCAGAGAAAAGACTTTACTTATGGATACTACATATTACACCCGAAGAATGTCGGACGAAACATCGTGTAAACAGCATAAACAACAAGGAAAAGTTCAACTGTCCGAAAACTTTTTGAAAACTAAACAAAATGTAGGATCTGTATTTCTTTCTACAGACAGACGTTTTCTGTTTTAGTCCTGACGCTGTAATACAGCTCTGCAGGAATTAAGGAGTTGACATCCGTAGATTTTAGATGACACGCCATTGACTTCAACAAAGAACTTTTTTTATAGTTTTTTAAAAAAATATTTTGAAAGGTATATTACAATACACTCTCAGTTTTATATATATATATTAGAAAAATATCTATGAACATTTACCCAGAAGTAAAATACATGTATACAGAGTTAGAAGAGCATTGCATAATTCCTTTTTGTACTTGGGCTCCCTGTCAAAGAGTACTCAACCCAAAAGGAGGGAGTGTTCATATCAATTAATAATGGTGTCATTCACAGACAGTTGTTTCGTCTTATTACAACTCTTAAGTGTGGCTTTAGACTCGATACCCCCTCCAGTGCTGCAAGCAAGGCGGGATTATATATATATATATATATATATATATATATATATATATATATATATATATATAAAGAGAAAGAGAGAGAGAGAGAGAGAGAGAGAGAAAGTAAGAAACGAATGTATTTTTCCTAAGTTTTTTGTCTTTTATTTTATTTGCTCTGAGAAAATCTATCCTAAAATGTCACCAAGCACTTTTACTAATGATTTGGGAAAATTTTATTGCTACCAAAATACACGGAAACAAACAGTTCGCAGATCTAATTGCTTATTATTCCAGATATATATATATGAGGTACTCACCACTGTTATTGCTATCAGTCCATTTTATATATACATATATAGCTATCAGTCCACTCAGGTGTATCATTTTGAAACAATGGTGTATGACATTTTATTGTAAATAACTCGAAATGACTTGCTTTGGGGTATATGATTCTACTGTAAAATTTTCTCAGCTTGGAATTTCTTTTCCAACGATAAACAATTCGTCCATATTTGACGAAAGCATTATTTCTGATAAGGATATCATACCGAAAATCCGCCATTATGGATAATGTCGCCAAAATGGTTTTGGAAGTTGATTTGGAATGGTTCGTTCTTACTCAATCGGTTTCATCAGTCAACTCGAAAATTCATGCGTGGGTCTATTACAGCGCAGGGACTATTTACCCGGTAAAAATAGTTACACATCTATTTGACAAGAGACAGTGGCGTTCATTTTGAGAGATGATATGGGCAGAGTAGATAGGGATATGTTGAAAAATCTTGTTTACAATAATTCCCTCTATAGAAGCAGAGATGTGAACCACAGCACTGCTGGGATAGGTGAGGGGGAGATGAGATGTGAGCTGAAGACCTGATGAGACTTATTGTCACTCAGCCTTCAGTGATGACCACCTGGCAATTAGTGAGAAACTGTAAACCACAGTATTGCTGTGGTCTATGAGAATGTGGAGAGGAGGGCTGGAGACTTGACGAGACTTGCTGTCACTCAACCTCCAGTGGTAACCACCAGGCAACTGGTGTGAAATTTGCAAATAATAATAATAATAATAATAATAATAATAATAATAATAATAATAATAATAATAATACATGCAGTTATAAAGAGCGTCCTTTTCTCAGGAAACTTCAATACTGAAGTGTCCACTGGTTAAAAGCGCTTGGAAACCAGTGTAATCACAGCAATAAAAACGTGGGGCCTGTTAGAGAAGTGTTTGGAGAAAGTGAAATTTGTCAATTAAGTCATTTCCATGGGGAGGGGTAGGAGCCTCAATTACGATATGTACTTATTTACTGAGTTCATATGATTATGAAAGTCTCGAAACAAGGAAGTTTTGTTGTTTGTTTGTTTTTTCTTGATTTAAACTTCCTAATGTTTATTCGTTTCGAATATCATAGAATAATAGATTTCAAAGTCTTTGTTCTGTATAGTTGATATTTTTATTCCTTTGAGGCGAATTCATGAAAAAAAAAATTCCTAAGATCAGGTCACCTAAATCTAGAGTAATCGTTGAAAAAAATCTCAGCACATTTTAAAGTCTTGATCAATCACAAAATACCACTCAAGTCAACCCTATCCTGTCAGCTTATGAACTACCATTTACCCTCATTTCAATTTTTAATGTTTCTATCGCGACGCAACCCGAGCAGTCGCTACACAGCAGCAAACAAACAGAGTGACAGCCAGGGTTTATAGATTTGCTGTGATGAAAAGAACTGAAACAAGCTTGACTGCAGCAGGGTCAAACTCTACCCCTACTTCTATTACTGCAACTTTTGTATTGATAAGATGTATAGGACTTGTCAATTCGGCTCAGGTTGAGTATTGGTAGGAATATTATGATACATTAATTTTCTGAGTTGAGAAAAGACCTGCCCGCCTAGAAAATCTTGATTGTAAATATTGGCTCTCACATTTAATCGAACACTGACCTCTGACACTGGTTATAAATACGTAACTATTTTAGCTACAAAGTAAGTCTAGATGCTAACTACAAATGTTAAGGGGTACTATGACCTTCAACAACGTCCCCGGGACAGAAATCGAACCAGTGAACCACTGTCTCTTTCAAGGGCCTTCTAGAAGGAAACAAAGACCTACATGTCGAGTTCCGGAGGCGGGGGTCATTCCTGCAGACTCCCTATTGCACATAAGGCTGTGGGTTACCGTCGACTCCTGATACCTGAGACGTTCAAAAAGGCAAGTGTCGAGGGAACTAAATTTCTAACGTT
This sequence comes from Thysanoteuthis rhombus, assembly GCA_963457665.1. Taxonomy (NCBI): domain Eukaryota; kingdom Metazoa; phylum Mollusca; class Cephalopoda; order Oegopsida; family Thysanoteuthidae; genus Thysanoteuthis; species Thysanoteuthis major. The sequence goes on from OY735217.1 coordinate 7,734,960, forward strand.
TCTCACGATAAGACTCCAGTTTAGTATGATTTGCTATGCACATGATAAAAATCAATTGAAGACACAGAATTTACTTCCTTTTCATTCTTCATTCTATCATGAGAAAAATTAAGATGGGAAAATCATGAAAAGATTCGTCTTAAATTCTGCCCTGATGAATAAGGATTAGGGAATCAACAAATACTGTCACAGCCAAGACCAAGAGCTCCTGGACATACAAACACGTAAACAAACGCATCTTTGATGGCTACGGTTGTTCAATACCTCTTATTACTCAGCATGTTACTGATAATTCCTGGCATATCTAGTGGGAACTTGGCGTGTATTAATAATCAATATTTATCCAATTGGAGAGTAACTGGACAGCAGAACCACAAAATTCACGCATATAATAATTAGCTATGCGCATTTGTCGTCTGTCACGCTTACGTCGTTGGTGGCAACTGGTGATATAACTGAACAGAACTAGAATTCAGTATTATATTAAACTTGGTGAATTAATAAACGTGACAATTTCTTTCCGTTATAAGTTAAGTAATGTCATTCTTTTCATTTTTTAAACGGGCTATCCTGTTCGTTCCTGTAAATTGTATCTTTACCTAATTGTACCTTCAGATTAGTTCAATATTCAGAAAATGTAATGTATCATCATGTTTTTGATATTTTATAAGTACGATACAGTTGCAAAATTGCTTAATTATTGCTGTCGTTCTTTGAAACCTATTAGTGTAAGAATTCAGTTTAAACTCTCACCGATTTTAAGGGAGCGGGAAGTATCCAACTGCGATTCGATAAACTTGTTCCGTTGTATCTTGTCCTTGTTGAACGACTGTAGCCATCAAACATGACAAAGGGGTTCTTTCTATATATGCGTGTGTTTGTTTGTGTGATCCAGTCCTCTTGGCCATACCATTTTGTCCACAATCTTGAAAAATAGCGCCGGTACCCCTCTAAGCACTATCTAAAATTTCTCTTTATATATTTGGAAAAAAAGCTTTTAGAACTTCCAGAGGCGTTATTTTTATGGGTTGATCAACAACATCAAGATTCTCCATAAACTAGATATTTCTAGATGTTTTTACTCTATAGATATTTCTAGATGTTTTTACTCTATAGATATTTCAGATGTTTTTCAATGGAAAATGCTGGCAATATCATAAAAAGAATTCATTCTGACCATATGTATTCTTTGATGGAATTCTTTTACATGACTTCAAAATTTGATGCTATGGTTGTTCAATTATTAACTGTAATGGCGAGTTCTTTTACCAGTTCATACGCCATGTGTTTCCTTCATATCACTGCTACATCAGATTTAACGTAAATACAGTGTTATCATCGGTGTATACCAGCGATTCCCAGAGTGGTCACTTGCACCCCATCGGGGGCACTGGACTGGGAGGCAAGGATTGTAGGTGTAATTAGTAGACAGGTGGTCATGAAGAGGACAGGGTGCAGAGAATACAAATCGATATCTGGTATTCATTGGGTCATATGTCTGTAATCGAGTTCTTTTAGATAATCAGCAGTAGCGCAGCAACCTTTCAGCATCTATCGTTAGACATGGACCTTCCCCAGGATTAGTCAAACCTAACACTTCATGAAATCACCTCGTCCGTCATCCCATCTCGTTTTTGCCGGACACAGTTTCGCATACGATCGTTTGGAATCCACGGAGTGGGTTGTGATGTCCAGTGGTTGTCTGACATTTTTGCTACATGACAAGCCCATTGCCATTTGAGTTTTCGAATAGATTCTATGATATATCTGACTTTTGATTTTTTTCACAAATATACTTTGTTGTCTTGTGATCTTTTCATGTAATGTTTAGCATGATTCTATCCAATGCATGTTGAATGATTCTTAGTTTGAGGGTCAATCTTTTGGTTACCTTCCCTGATTCAGCTCCATAGGTGACTATCAGGAGCATGCATTGATTGTACACCAATTTTCTTGTTCGACTGACTTCACGAAGCTGCTGATGAAATACATGCTCTGAAAAGAATGGGGGACAGTAAGTTATACAGAGATCAAGACCTTCCCACTCACAAGAGAATCAATATCCAGCAGGAACAGACCCACCTACATCGGCCCTTCCTGACGAACAAAACGAGCGGTCCCGAGAAGACAAACTTCGTTCTATCTGTATCAACACCTTTAGGAATCCATACGTGCAGGGATGGGGACCAAGAGTAAAATAATTGGCACATGTAAAAAAAACTAAACGATCATTGTGTCAAGTCCAGAGCAGTTGTTGAAATAAAATTCTACAACTCTTTCACCGCGTTGACGCACCAACAACCGAGTCTCCTGTCAAGCGTAGATTCAAATAACTCCCAGACTGCTCAAGCAGCAAACTTTCTCCCTCATTAAATAAAGGAGTGATCTTCCTTCCTTTTTTTTATTTTCCGGAATGTTTCACATATTTTCAACTCTTCCACGAAATCGGCTTTAAATCATGCAGTATATTCACTGTAAATACTGAAGCATACTAAACTTGATATTTGCTAAGTTTAGTTTAGGTTGACACAAAGCTACAATTGTAGGGTTCCCACAGAGGATCGATCTCATTGAAGTAATTATAGTCAGCATCACAAGATAGTTGTCATTTATTAATGATTGTGAAACTAGGGATTAAATGAAATTACTGAAATGTTTGGTGATTTCAAGGAATCGGTAGATTTAATTTTACTGATATATACAGAAATCAAACCCACGCCATTCTTAAGGAAATTAATACGATGCAGGAACTGATCCACCCTCAACAGCATTCCCTGATGGACTGAGCGAGGGGCTCTGAAAACCCGGTTCTTATTGTATCTGTACCACTGGCTTTAGCAATGTATACGTAATCAGGGTGAACAGAGGTTGATTCCATTTTTTTTAGAGGGATAAAACTTAGAATTTGAATGGTTTGGGGACCAAATAAACTTGCTTCAGTGCCAAAATAATCAAATAACTCGAAATCAAAATCCATGATAAGACTGAGCTAGCAAGAACTATGGTCTACAATGCATGTTTTATATACACTGTTCTTGTTTATTCATGTTACATCATATCATTCCATCTAAGTCTAAGGGGTAGTTACTAACCAAGACGTCGAATCTCCATGAAATTCCCAAAAGAAGAAGAAATCAAGCGAAGAATCATTCTAGATTGACAAGCTTTTGGTGGAGCAGGCTCAGAATTCAAGAATGAGAAAATCCTACCAGGCTTAAAATGAAAGGCATACAATCAATGCATCGTCCTGATAGTCACCTATGGAACTAAAACATGGAATCTAACCAAGAGACTGACCTTCAAACTGTGAACCATGCAACGTGCACATAAGATAAGCGTGCTCAACATATAAAGAGATCGCAAGAAAACACAATGTATGTGAAGGAAAACAGTAGTCCGAGATATCATAGAATCCATTACAAAACTCAAATGACAATGGCCTGTCACGTTGCAAAAATGTCAGACATCTGCTAGACATCACGACTCACAAAGTAAATATCCAGAGATCATATGCGAAACTGTGGCTGACCGAAAATAAGATGGCACGACAAACTAGACAATTTCAAAAAGTGTTGGCTCTGCAATGCCCATGCTAGAGAGATCTGGCGAATCCAGATGAAGGTATATGTTCAACGACGGGCGGTAAAAGGTTAATGACGATCTCTTGTAAATTTTTCTTCAAAATGCCAAAACTTCATTTTTTGAAGCAAATAACTTTGTTCAGTACCAAATTTGCACAATTTTGTCCTTGGAAATACCGAATGGCAACCGTTGTGCCACCGCCCCAGGTGAAGCATGTGTATCCAGCAGAGAGCCAAGAGTAAGAAAAAAATAGGCACAAGTAGATATAAAAGGTCAAGGTGTCGAGTTCAAAACAGTTTGTTGAGTTAATATTATAAAACTCTTGCGTGATCATCTCTTACCTTACTGATGCACCCGACCGGCTAGTCTCCCGTCAAGCGTAACCTAAAATAAATGTCTTTGGCAATCCTTCTTCCTTGTTGAATAAGAGAGCGATCTTCATTTTTTTTTTGTTTAGTTTTTTCTTTGTTTTGTTGTTGTTGTTTGTTAGGATACTCCACATATTTCTCTACTCCTCCCCAAAATCAGACCATAAAAAGTATGACGTAGCAAACACGCTTTTGATAAATTATTGAGGCCTTGTGTCAGACTAAGCTGTGAAAAAAAGACTCTAAGTACTGGAGCAGAATATAATCGATATTTCCAAGTTTAGCTTAGGTTGACACAATGCGATAGTAGCAGGGCACCCACTGAGGATCAAACCTATTGCAGCAGTAATGCTTGTTAACCATTACTGGACTGATTGAGAAACTATATATATATATATATATATATATATATATATATATATATATATATATATATATATATATATGATTGCGTCATCCAAAGGCAGCTGTTTCGTAGTATTACAATTCTTCAGTGCGGCTATAGACTATCCAACATCCTGTACCACGAGGTAAGATCGAAACCTTCGGCTCAGGCAGGCATTTTACCCCTGCCCAACGCAAAACTGGACTGTGAGTGGGACCGAACTAAGCAATGTATATTTACTTACGCATAATTCCTGTCTACCAAAGTGATCCATTCCAGTTGGAAGATATATATATATATATATATATATATATAGATAGATAGATAGATAGATTGTGTCATATCATATAAAAACTTATTTGAAGTATTTTCCCACCATTACATGTTAATGTATCACTTACCCTAGGCAACGTAAATAAAATTGAAGGAAATGGGGTTGCTGCACATTTTTTCGATATTCCTATATAACATTTCACTTCTAAGGGTTTTTCTTGGGTTTATACTCCAGCTTAGTATACAATATTTGATTTGAGACGATTGTTTTGCAAAGGGCATCTGTTTTTGTTTGTACAATAGCGATCTGGTTTATTTATGCTTTCTCCGTCAATATTATTTCTTATCCCTTTATTCCTATGTTTTGTTATGGATTTATTAAAAATATCATCAATTGACATCATATTTATCTTATACATTCAGCCGCTTTAAAGTACAAGTCGACCAGCACAATTATCTTCGACAGGTAGAAACAAACCAAAGCCAGAATAATAATTATTATTTCATTTTTTTAAAGGCCATATAAAAGGGAACCCTAAGACTGGGAAACAGATTTAAGTGAGAATAAGATATCACTAGAGAGGAAACATACTACAATGAACTGATGGTTTAACTACATACTGATAACTGAAATGTTTACATCACATCCTCCTAATTTATGATTTATAACTACAAACAAGCACAGAATCCCTGCTACAGGAAACAGAAAGACATAACAAGTAATAACCAACTACGAAACAAAAAAAAGGTATATTAATAGAATAAAAGAAAAATCCAACAACCTAGAAAAAAGCCCCTCCCCTAAATGTCCTAGATAGAAATATAAAATAAACTAAATCATTTACCTAAATAAGCCCAAACAGGGCAGAAACATAAACGTTTTTGTGAAGCAAACCCTTACTTCATCACATATATATGTCAAGATCATGCTGGACTTAAAACCACGCATGAAGAGGTACAGACTCAACAATCCCGACGAACAGAACGGAGGGACCCCGGAAAACCTTTTATCATTTTGTTTTTCCGCACCACCACCCTTAGAGATGCATGCGTTTCAGAATCAGTCAATGTTGCCCGAAGTCTTTTGACAATTGGTAGCAAATATTTATGATCTTGGGACCGAATTAAGTAACCTCAGTACCAAAATAAATAATAACCTGAATTCTATCATCAAACTAAATTTGTATGGTCTTGGGACCAGATTACGTAGTTTCGATACCAAAATATTTGACCAACCTAAAATTCATCTTCAGACCAAATTTGTTTGGTCTCAGAACCAAATTGAATAGAACAAAATCATTAGATAATCTAAAATCCATCACCGAACCAAATTTCTATAATCCTGGGACTAGATAACCTAGTTTCAGAATCAAAGTAATTAAATAATTTAAAATCCACCTCCAGACCAAATTTGTATGGTTTGGGGGCCAGATCACTTAGTTTCAGTACCAAAATATTTGAATAAACTAAAATCCGACATCTGACCAAATTTATATGAACAGATTACGTAGCTTTAGCTCCAAAATAGTTGAATAAACTAAAACTCTTCCTCAGACCAAATTTGTATGGTCTTGCGACCAGATTATGTAGCTTTAATTCCAAAATAGTTGAATAAACTAAAACCCTTCATCAGACCAAATTTGTATGGTCTTGCGACCAGATTATGTAGCCTCAGTATCAAAATATTCAAATAACCTCAAATCTATCATCAAACTAAATTTTCATGATCTTGGTACCACATAACGTAGTTACAGTATCAAAATAATTAAACAACCATAAAATCCATTTCCAGACCAAATTTGTATGGTTTACGGGCCAGATTACGTACCTTCAGGATCAAAATAATTGACCGACCAAATATCCATCTTCAGACCAAATTCCAATAGTTTTGGAGCCAGATTACGTAGCTTCGGTAGCAAAATAATTAAATAATCGAAAAATATCCAGACCAAATTTGTATGGGTTTAGGACACAATTAAGTAGCCTTAGTACCAAAATAATCGAATTACCTAAAATCCATCATCAAACTAAATTTTTTTGATCGTGGGACCAACTTAAGTAGCTTCAGTATCAAAGTAATTAAAAAATTTAAATTCAATCATCAAACTAGGTTTGCAAGCAAATGGATTAAAACATTTATTATCTATAGTCCATGTAAATTTATGTCGTATCAAATGATATGAAAAGTTTGGGACGATCTTTTGTAAATATCCCTTAAGTATCAAATCCTCATTTTTTAAGAAGAAATCTTTGTTTTGTACCAAATTTGCCCAATTTTGTTTATGAAAAATCCGAAATGGCAACTGTGGTACCAATACCTTTGGGTCTTCAGATGTTTGCCAGGAGTTTTAAAAATGGCATAGGTTGAAATCAAAGGTCAAGGTTTTTAGTTCAGAACAGTTTATTGATAACGTACAGCTCTTACTCGATTATCCCTGACTCCCTTACCGTAATGACGCACTCAGCCGGCTGGTCTCGCGTCAAGCGTAACGTTAAATAACTGTTAGACTGCTCTGTTGGCAACCCTTTCCCTTGTTAAATGAAGGAGCAATCTTCTTTTTTTTTTCTTTTCAGAATGCTTCAAATATTTCTCTACTCCTCCTGAAAAAAATCAGTCCATGAAAAGGGTATGACGTAGCGAAGATGGTTGTCAGACACACGTCGCGCCTCTCTCCTCCTCCTGTTCCAATGGCAACTCAAGAAAATTAATAACTGTATTCACTGTTTATATAAGGTCATCTCTTTCCAAGGCATCTGTTGTAAAGTGATCGTTAGAAAACTTTCCTTGCATACTATTGATAGTAAAAATTCGATCCACACTTGGTGCCTGCTTCTAAAGGACTATGCCAGACGGCTAATCTTGGGTATCTGGTGTAACTATGATCTGTTGGCTTGTTCAGCAGGCCATAGCAAGTATAGTGAGTTCAGCCCTCACTTTATTTCCCACTACTATAACCTTGTGCCAGACTAAGCTTAATAGATATTAGAAACCATCAACCAAAACTGCCAACATGCTTTTCTAAGTTTCTAAGCTAATCTGGATGGATGGATCGGTATGTGTGTGTATGGTTCTCACAGGTTGCACCAACAGAGCCATCATTAGTTTTTGATCGGGGGTCAAATTCGCAATGTAAATTTGGGATAAACTGGTCTCACAGCTTGTGCCCGGCTCACGCTTGTTTGTTTTTTATGGTTTTTTTGTTGTCTAACAAAAGGTGATAGAAGTAACATTGGTCACGTGACAGTTTCTCTTGGGTGACTAACCAGACCTGTCTTTTATCCTTTTCTATTTTCAAGGCTCTTTCTAGGCTAGGACCCGATAGCTTTTGAAATTCCACTGCTGCTAAGTTTTTTTAAAACTCGTCTACAAAAAGTATGAAAACTGTTACCAAAAATGTCTCAAAGGTTGTTTTTTTTCAGTTTTTAAGTTGGTCTGTCTGCCCAGCTGGCTGACTATGTATGTATCAAGCGAAGGAGCTGCACCATTCAGATGGGCCAAACATTTGAATATCTATTCATTATGTCTGAGAAAAACTGGGTTCCAAGAAACCTTTGGGGCCCGTATCGTTTTTCATGCGAGTCAGGAAGGGGTCCAAGGCCACTTTTGAGAAATGAACCATTCAGTTTCGAATGAAATATTATGCAATATTCATAAAAAAAATTCAGAATGGTTTGGTTGTTCTTCACTTCAATTGTCCATTTTCATTAAGAAAGCCATTCTTAATGTAAAATTAATACTGAATTATAAACTAAATAAATATAAATAACCGTATTAAGTATCAAGTATTATTATAAATTTCGCAATTAAAGATCACATTATTTGTGGATGAGTCGAACATTATTTCGGTACCGAATTAAGGACAAATTCTTTTTATGATTTTTCGTGGGGTCTGTTACTGTAGAGCTGGGAAAACTATGATAACATTATGAGCGCAGCAGCTTTTCACCTTTTTGACCAAGATGGCCGTCATGGAATCTCATTTTGGCAATTTCTCGAAATTCAACGAGATGATTCTGGTGTCTATACCCACATTTTTCTGTTCAGTCAATCATCGAAATTCATTCAGAACTTTTTGAGATGAGGAAAAAAAAAGCCAAAATATCACCCAAGAAAATCAAACTGAAAATCCCTCTAAGATGACACTCTTTTGGTAGAGCCAGTTTAACGAGAACGCGAGGAAATCGAGTCAGTCCCCAAAAAGAAGGGTATGCAACTAATGCATCCCCTCCCCTGATAGCTACCTATGGAGCTGAAACATGGAATGTACCCCAAAGATTGACCTACGAATTCAAAACCATGCAGCGTGCACTAGCGAGAAACGTGTTCAACATCACATAGATGGATCACAAGACGGCACATTAAAGGAAAAGCAGGAGTCATAGGTATCATAGAATCCATCAGAAAACTCGACTGATACTGGTCAAGTCATGTAGCAAAAATGTCAGACAACTGCTTAGCATCACAACTCATTACGTCGATCCCTACAGATCATGTGTGAAACAATGACCGGCAGAAAATAAGATATTGTGAAGAAGTAGACCAGTTCACAAAATACTGACCCCGCAATGCCCATGGTGGAGAGGTGTGGCGAATCTTTGGAGAGTTCTATGTCCAGCGACGTATGCTAGGAGAATGCTGATAATGAATCGAGAAGCGTTTCTGGGTTCAAACCAAAACTTGACCAACCACTCGACTTTATTCCATAACCTACCCTTCCACAAAATGTAATTGAATTTAATTTGGAACTTTGGGGATATCGTAGGGACAAACAGGAGTGAATATAAAATGGTAGTAAAGGGAAAAAAAGGCAAAAAAAAATTTCTCAAAACCGAATTCCTGTATCCACTTCTAAGTTGAGTCACCCCGTGCCTTACTGTTTGGCGAAATTGAGTAATTCCGGAGATACCATGTGGGAAGACGTGAACAAATGAAGAAATGTATAAACATTTAGAGCAGAAAAATCTCTCAATCAAAAAATGAATTTTTGAATCCGTCTACCTTCTTATATTTGCTTCTGCCTATCCACACGATAACTCAAAAATTTCCCAACAAATCTGAATGGAATTCGGGGGGGACGGGTTAACGAGTATGGAACAGTTGGTTAAATTTTAGAGTTTTGATCGGACGATCCAGCAGCAGTTTTTTCTACGTTGTTATTGTTTTGTTTTTTGTTGTTTTTTTCTCCCTTCATCTATGTATTCGATCTGGTTTGTCCCCACAATATCTAAAAAAATGAATTTTAATCTAATTTTCTTGGAGGACAAAGAAAAGTTATTAAATTTTGTGATTGATTCATGCACAATTACTTTCCTTACGTCGTAGTTATATATCCACTACACATATCGCAAAAATCTCATGACTATCCGCTCGATATCTTCATAAGTTCTCACTTGATTTCAATCAAATTTCGTGGGAAGGTGGAAAACAGCCCACAGAAGAAGTGATTACCTATTTTGGATCCATGCACAATCACTCACCCTTCGCTGTGCTTAATCTGTTTCTGTAATTGTATTCCCGTGGGATAGTTTGGTCACAAAAATGCCAAGATACAGGGTTCTCAGTGCTGATACCAATTGATATCAATTTCCAAAAATTTTGTGTCGGACTCAGCAACTGTAGATCGTGCTCGTGAAAACGTGTCAAGTCTATAGTCAGCATCCTCTTCATGGCAGCTGCACTTCACTATATCACTTATGTTTAAGCTTAACTTTTTAGTTATGGTTTATAGGTATAGTGTTTTTTCATAAGCCTTTAGCTATGGTTTATAGGTATAGTGTTTTTTCATAAGCCTTAACCGATTTCTTCTCCGGATACAGTATCAAATCAGACATACACGAAAATGGATTGAGGCTTATTAAAAACCACCATACCTATGATCCATAACTGATGTGTGGCTTTCTTTTTCCTTTTTTACATTTTTCTTTGATTTATTCAACCCCTATTGCGGAATTTACCTAGCTATTTTCATATATATATATATATATATATATATATATATATATATATATATATATATATATATATATATATATATATATATATATATATATATATATATATATATATATATATATATATATATATATACATATATATATATATATATATATATATATATATATATATATATATATATATATATATATATATATATATATATATATATATATATATATATATATATATATATATATATATATATATATATATATGTGGGGTGTATCGCACAGTTTCGGGGTTTCCGTGAGTGAAAGAAGTTTGAGAAACCCTGTATTAATCCATAGAGGAATTCCTCAATTAAATGTTTAATATCGAATGTTTTTTTATTCTGATATTACTATTACTATACTGCTACTTGACGCAAAACAAGTCAAAGTGACCTGCAGGAGATTCGCTCGTCATTCCAACTTAAATTCATCGTTAAACGTGTCACTCTGATCAACCATTAAAACGCCTTTCTTTTGTTAGACTTACGTTTTAATAGCTATATAAATTCAATAAAATTCATAGACAAATATTTCAAAGTAATGAAATAAAATCTCAAGTTGTGGTTGAAACATTTTTCTCCGTGAAAATAGCATTTTACTCAAAGTAAAATTCGGGAGCCCAAAAAAAAGAAGATCAATTGCCTCTTCTTTACATCGTCGACGAAAAACTATCTAATCCAGAGTTCTAAACACAGGGAACAAATATTTTTCATATCAGAATCTTCACCAATCATTCTTATTACAAACAGAACTGTTGTAGCTATAAGTGGTGGCAGTATAATTAGAGTAACACAAAGACGCTCGCAAAAAAAGACTCTTTCTTCTCTCGGAATATCAGCATTTGATACAGCCTAGGGTGCCGCTGTTTGTTCGTAGAGGCACTGTGGAATATTTTCATAATTCAAGGCAATCGTAGTTCAGTGCACTAATGCGCTGTCACAATCGTAGGAAAAGACATCTGACTGACTAATCGGGAATCACTTTGACAATCTAGCATTGGACTTCGCTCTTGAAACTCTAAATGGTGCTAAGTCTTACATTCTGTGTTTTTCTACAACTGAGTCGAACATTCTCGGTACATAGTAATTGTATATGAATAACCACATATTCTGTACAGTCTCATTAAGATTAGATCTACTGAACGGCAGTGTGATCCAGTTAAATTTAAATAAGTATTACAACACAAATAATAAGTTTATCTCATGATTCATTCTTTTTACCTAACTAAACTGCTCGGTATTTAATGACTCAAGGCTCCATGGAAATTCTTATATACAAAGGGCGTCGTGGGTTTTAAAAAGTTTGGAAACTGTTGTAGTGAAACCAAAGTAAGCAAACGAAATTGCAAAAAGATCGATCATAAGATTATGTAACAGAGTTTTAAAAGTTTCGCCCCGCTGCTTTACGCTGATTATAATCGAGACGCAGTACAGCGCATGCGCCAGTTATTCATGATTGAAGATATGCAAACAAAGCTATTTTTCGTAGATATACTTAAATTTGTTTCAATACATTAACCTGCAATTTCTTTTGGGGTACTGACAATTTTGTCTTTTCAAGGGCGATGACACATTCAAAATTATAGAGATATGTAAAGTATAAATATGAAGATCGCTAGCTTATCACCTCTAAACGGGCGATTGACAACGTTTATGACAGTTAAGGTCTCCTTACATTTCATAATCGAACCTTCCATCGTCCTAATGAGAAAGAAAAAGAAAGGGAATGGTATGGAATAGATGAAGGAAAGAAAGATAAACAGCGAGGAGACAAGCCTATGATACGTCACAAAAGACGCTTTTCGTAATATGGACACAAAGAAAGAGAGTGCGAAAGAGAGGAAGAGTTACTTATAAAACTGCTTTTCTTTCCTGAGTTGTCTTGCACCCCTTTGATATACAGCAACGATTCAATCTGCTTAGAATTTCTCTCTCTCTCTCTCTCTCTCTCTCTCTCTCTCTCTCTCACACACACACACACTCTATCCCGTTATTAAAAACCAACCTTTTTTGCCTTTGTTGAAGCGTTACTTTTCTTTTTAATTCTAAACATCACTAAAAAAAAAAGATTAAGTTTGCTTTTTGAAAACTAAAACGCTAAATGAATAATGAAACAAACTGATTTATATGTTGTTGACTTGAAGTAAATTTTATGTCATTCTCTGGCTTTTACTAATGAATTAGTGCTCATTGACACCCAATTTTTACATTTTATATTGAAACATAATTGAGCTTAATCATAGGCAGAAAAGAGAGGAAGATTGGCGTCACCAGTTCTTACTTCCCCAACAGGCCACATTTTTGTTCTGTTTTTTTATTCATCTCTCTCTCTCTCTCTCTCTCACACACACACACTCTCTCTCTCTCTCTCTATATATATATATATATATATATATATATATATATATATATATATATACATATATATATATATATAGATATATATATAGATAGATAGATGTAGACAGATAGAAAGACATGAAAACTGAAAAACCCATGTTGAATCTGTTGAAGGTTTTACTTGAGGGTTTCTAACAAGATATTAGTATGAACATTGTTATCGGGCAGTGAATGTTTGAATGTCCATCCTCTAGATCCATTTGTGTGACGTGGCACAAAGATAGATAGATAGATAGATAGATAGATAGATAGATAGATAGCCAGCCAGAATAACTTTAAAGACTGAAGAAACTTTTGTTGACCAAGATGAAGGTATTGGTTGGCGGTGTCTAACAGGGCAGTGAATGTTTAAATTTTCAACCCTCTACGTTAATTTTTGCAGTAGGTAAACATGACACATAGATAGAAATATAGATAACCAGCCAGGCAAAACCATTTAAAACTGAAGAAACCTGCGTTGACTATGTTGAAGGTTTTGTTTGGTGGTCTTCAACAGGATATGATTGTGATGAATTGCTTTCGGACATTCGTGACTTAGAATCACGTACGATTCGATCTGTTCTCTCCCATCCACCTACAAAGTGAATTAGGAGAGACGAGGCGACACGAAAACGTCAACTTCTCTTTTCAGTGCAAATGGAAGTCAATTATGTTGCGTTTTTATCTATTACTGATCATATCTAAGATATATAACGGACGCCCGTAGTGAAACTCAATTTGAAAAGAACTATGCAACAGGTCAGATTAGTCACTAAACACAAAACCGTCACGTGATGAATGTCTTTTGGCAGAATGTCGAGTTAGGGGTGATCAATGGAAGAAAACTGGAAGGAGGGATGATCAATGAATTATTCATTTCTATCGCCTTTCGTTACACAGTAATCATTTGAACTTTGTAAGCGTATTTTCATTAAAAAAAAAAAAACAAGCGTGAGCGCGAAGGGACTAATTTAACATGAACTGACACGGCAAATTGAACATCCCACCAAAAGCCCATTCGAGGAAAGTTTTTTGAAAAGTGAGAGAATTTTTCTTTCTCTATGTAGCAGAGCTCTTCTTCTCAAAAAATAATATATGAATATATAGGATCTTGATTTTTTTTACGTTTCTTTATACTGTACAGTGTATTTTCTATGATGCGATTTTTCGTGATACGCTGCAAACTCCCCGAAAATATTCCCACAAAATTATTCCAGACTGAACTGCGAATTATTGAAACCGCGATTGTAAAAATTCGTGACTGACCAGGGATAGCTGTACATAATTTAGAAAAATCACAGATTTATTTGAATTTAAATAGGGCGTTTTTTGTTTGTTTTGTTTGTTTTTTTTTTTGTTTTGTTTTGTTTTGTTTTTCGATTGTGACTTTTTTCCAGTTATTACCAGACAATCGATACTTGGGGATCCAATGTCAGATAAACTGTAGCAATAATCATCATCATCATCATCCTCATCATCATCATCATCATCATCATCATCATCATCATCATCGTCATCAGTCTTTTATCATCATTTATTGGACATAGACCCTCCCCAGGATACACCACACCTCTCTATTGATTTTCAATCTTTTTCACAAAAAGATCGCCGGTGGGTGGATGTTTAACATGGACTATAATGTAATATATATCTAATTTAGAAAAATGAAAGGATAAAATATCCAAGAGACCCAATTTGATAATTCGCATCAATTTATTTCAAAATATTCACGAAACACAACTGACTCGTTGTTTTTTGTCTTTGTTTTGTTTTGTTTTTGTTTGGGCTAAAGCAGGTCTGAGTAATCGTATATAGAAAGGATTGACTTATGCACCCTCTAATTAACTGGCGCCAACAAATGAAAGTAATGATATGATGATTGTTATAAGCTTCAATTATACGCATGGTCAAGAAGGTGATTTATGAAACGAGAAAATCGTTTTCAAGCATTCCATTTTCATTAGATGTTGTATTGAAAACGACAGTATATAAATACTACGTCTTCTGAAGATTTGAATCATTGAAGATCAAAACATTGCGAAACATTGTTTCAGGCTCAACAATTGATCACTGGTAACATCTGCAAATTGAGAACCATGCAACGTGCACATGAAAGAATAATGCTGGGCCTCACATGGAGAGACCACAAGACAGTACAGGACATCTGGGGAAAGACAGGAATCAGGAACATCAAAGAATCCATTAAAAATCACAGATGGCAGTGGGCTGGCCATGTTGCACGAATGGCAGACGACCGATGGACATCGCGACTCATGACATGGATCCCCCGAGATCACATGCGGAATCGAGGCTGGCACAATATTAGATGGAGAGACGAGCTAGACAAATTCAGAAAGTACTGGCTCTGCGACGCCCATGATAGAGAAGTGTGGTGAATCCTGGGGAAGGTCTATGTCCAACGACAGACGTTGAAAGAATGATGATGATGATGATGATGATGATGACCTTCCCCAGGATTCACCACACTTCTCTATCATGGGCGTCGCAGAGCCAGTACTTTCTGAATTTGTCTAGCTCGTCTCTCCATCTAATATTGTGATCATCATCATCATCATCATCATCATCATCATCATCATCATCATCATCATCATCATTCACTTAAGTCATTACTTGTCTACCTCTATGGAATCGATATGTGTCTGTATTGAAAATTTAATAGATGTATATTTTGTCTTTGGCTTTAAGTATTCAAGGAGTAATTAAAAATAATTTCTCAATGGGTCACTAGGTGACCTACAAGTCATAGTTTTCGAACCACTGGTGTATGGTATATATTTCATCTTTCTATGTATGAAAAACCATTGAAAAAACATAATAATGATAATAATAATAATAATAATAATAATAATAATGATGATGATGATGATGATGATGATGATTATTATTATTATTATCATTATTATTATTATTATTATTATTATCAATATTATTAATTTCACACCAGTTGCCAGGTCTCCAGCTCTCCTCTCCACACTCTCATAGTCCACAGCAGTACTATGGTTTACAGTTTCTCTCCAATTGCCCGGTGGTTATTGCTGAAGGTTAAATGACAGTAAGTCTCCTCAAATCTTCAGACCTCATCTTATCTCATCTCTCCCTAACTTCTCACACCTGTTCTGTGATTCGAACCTCCACAACGATTTGGGTGTTTTCCCCCTCCTCTGTTAAGCCACTGTCAACTGTTGGGGTCGTAGATCTTATATTTCTAGCACTTTCCTCAGTATTCGTGCAATTCCTAGCCGTGCTGTTGTTTGCACTGTCTCAATCCTTCCTTTTTTTTCTTAGTTCCTCCAATCTCGCTTTTAGTGTTTTTGTTATACTTCCGAGTGCACTTATTATCACTGGTATTACCCTGACTTTCATGTTTTCTCACTTGGATGGGGTGGTCGATTCGGTTGTCCTAGTCCCGGAGTAATTCATAGCTTCTGTTTCTTTATGGATATCTCTGGTTTGTGCTGGTACCACTTTTACGCATGGTTGAATCCCGTTTGCACTGTTGCCAGTGTATTACTGCCGCTACTCTATCAAGTCTGTGTTTATACTCCTTCTGGGCTAGCTGACTACATTCACCACTTATGTGGTTCATGATCTTATCTCTTTCAACGTACAGGCAGTACTTGCTGTTTGTCTGTGTTCTGTCGATTTTTTTTCGATATAGTCTATTCTGATGCATTTGCTCTGAGCTGCTGTGATGAGCGATTCCGTATCTCTCTTCAGGTTTCCTTTTCGCATCCACGTCCATGATCTCTGGTCTGCCACATCCTGTATCTGTCTTTTGAATTCCCCATCAAATTTTTTTCCTGGTCTCATTTTTCTTTCCTTGTTTGCTGTGCTGCTCGATTATTTTCTATTTTTTTGTTGTTCGTTGTGCTACTTTGGGCCCACTTTACTGTTTGCTTTCACAAACTCTTGTCGACCTGCTTTGGTCCTCTGGACACTGTCGTCTATGCTAATGAGCCCTCTGCCGCCTTCTTTTCTCTTCAAGTACAGTCTATCCATGTCATCTCTGGGGTTAAAGGCTTATCATTTACAATTAGGGGCTTACCTAATGATTTTCGATGGGTCCGTCAAGAAAAGCTGAACAAAAATGGACATACAATGTATTGAATAATCTAATCCATTTCAATGGGGAAGAAATATGCCTGTAGAAACAGCAGTAGAGAAGGGTTGCAGAAGATTCACGAACAAAAGAAATACATCAATGACACACATTCAATACCGTGTTAATGATGTCAATGATAACAAATATTTATTCATAACTAAAAGTGTCTTTAAATGGAGAAAGAAGTGACCAAATATTTTCATTTTCAGCTACCTTCATAGCTATAAATATTATATGCATGAAAAATATTTAAAGCACATTCATTAAAAAAGTACCTGTAAGCTAAGATTCAAGAACAGATTTGAACATTTACTTTTATCAAAATTAGATTTAATCGACTAAATTGGAAGAAAAGCCAGATATAGCCAGAAAATGGCCAAGTTGACAACCTTCCCTTATGACAGTCTGTTCGTATGTATGAGTTGGCCATAGCTCGGGGCGTTTGTAACCTGGGAACACCTTGTATATCATAAAATATATATTGTACTGTACAGTATGTGTTTATAAATGTATTTTTTAATTCGTGAAAGTTCTTGAATTCTTGTCTTGGGACGAAAAAAATCATATCTCTTTTTCATAATGGTAGTCGATGGGGAAAATAGGTTTTGTGTTACGGAATTTCGTGATACGATCAATTTTCAAAGGACGCACTCCTTCCATAACGCATGCGATGTTTGTAATCTAATATTGATGAAAAGAAAATATGTAGTGTTGACTTGGTGCCGATAAGATTATAACCCTACATAGCAAAAAGGTATTTCTGTTATTTCTTTTTACGTATGAAGTAGAATGTCTTACACAACTAAGTCAAGTAATAGGAATACGAATTTTTTTTTCAATGATTTCATCTTTTTCGGGAAAATATTTTATCTGTTGTCAATTTTCGAATGGCATATATCGTTGGAAGAATTAAATTAGCTATCAACATGATGTCAGATTGTTTTACCGATTAAATGTAAACATTGACTTCCACGCAGCCAAAATCTACGTTGTAATTGGAAAAAAATCTGTTTTTCTTTTCTTTTTTTTCTGACAAATATTGCTCTTTTTTCCATCCAGCAGAAACAAGAAAAAACTTTTAAACAATATTTTTAACATTTCAAATACGTATTTCAAAAGTTATGTTCGCATTGCTGAAAGTTTATATAATTAAAAATGTAGATGTTATTTCATTCATTTAATATAACTAAGGATTCACTGAATGAAGAAAAACAACTGATATTCTTAAGCCATCCATGTGAAAGAAAAGCCCGACCAAAAAGCAGAAAAAAGCCAAATTCGTAAAATATGGCAACCCTGACCGATAGCTTGTCAGTTGTGGGTCGGAAGCTAATAAAAAATATCCTCTCATTGTCGGTATATATCATTGTGTTTTGTCAGTTTAATTAGATGTGAAGTTTGCTCTGTCTTATTTCTTACAGCGCGACAAAAACATCAAATCAACATCGGTAATTATTAGTATAGGATTCTTGTATTGTTCTTTCTGATAATTAAAGGCTATCGTTATCATTTGATCAAACCTATATTGTTTACGTTCAACCTTTTTTTCTAACTACGAAGTAAATGACAGTTCATAGAATGGCAGACAAAATTGTCAAGACCAGATTCAAATGGGTTAACAGCGTTCGTGATGAATTAAGTGTCCCGAAGAGAGAGTGGTTGAAAAGAGATTGACAGCTGTATGACTTTATAGGCGACACAGATTTTACAAGCATATAAGATTTAAGATAGTATCCCAAGTTCTGAAAAAAATCACTCCAGTAATTCAACTTTTAGATTCTAGAATCACCAGATTTGTCATATGAACATAAAACGAAAACTAATGAATAGTGTTTATGTTACTAGTCAATCAAAAACCGTCGAGTGAATCTGGGCGTCACCCGCCCGGTGCCTCACTCTCCACTAAAAGGTTACATGGTACACAGCAGGTTATTTGAGTGCATCACTTGTCATTCGGAATAAAAGACGATAAATTTGATGATTCAACTCATTTTCACAACTGCCCAATTTTTTTAATACCTATGCAAGAAGAACATTTCAAAATGTGTAACGTTTTACGCTTAGACAAACTTATCCAATTCTGATGAGTCGTTGTAAAACTCTTTACTTTGAAAATGTCTCACGTTTTGGGAATTGAAAGAGAATAATCAGCTCGCCCCAGGTCTCCAAAATCGCTGGCTGAGGACAGGAGGGGGCAACCTGTCGTGAGGGCCTGAAGCCTGTGAACATAAAACTGGTGTCCTGCAGATGTGCTGTTTACAAAAACTGGAGAGCATCTGAATCTTGGAGATGATAGAAAATAAGTGTTCGTGTTCTTAAAGAAAATAAATTATTTGTAAAACTCATATAACCATGTGCGGTCTCCATTTTTGAGTTTACCAATAACTTCGGTGAATCTTTAAACACAACATTGACATAGAAAGTGCTAGCAGGATAAGATCTGCCTGGGTGGGGCTGAGCTTTGTCATTTCTACCTTTGTTTGAGACACTGTTCTCTTTCTTGTATCTTTTTTACACCACACTACGTCATAAAATTCTTTTTTAAATCGATCCTAGAGGTGAAAAAATATGATAAAGTTCGAGAAATAGAGAAAGAAAGGAGAAAGAAAGCAGACTGTACAGTGTTTATCATTAAAGTATATACTTCACATACATTCTCTCACCCTATCTTTCTCTTTCTCTCTCTCACTCTCTCTCTCTCTCTCTCTCTCTCTCTATATATATATATATATATATATATATATATATATATATATATATATATATATATATTAGAACGAGAACTTTTTCATTCCACGATGAATCATATCATATTGTATTTGTACGATATTTCTCCTTTCTATTTCTGATGCAATGATTATTCTTTTGTATACCAGGCGTTTTAACAGGAATTAACTCGAGTGGAAAGAAATGTAGTTTCATTACTGAAACAAATGATGGCAAATGCCCGATGCTGTAAAAAGTTTTTATAGAACGTCGCAGTTTTTGAACAGAATTCTCTTACTTGTTGCATGTACTATAATGAAAGTTCAAGCTGGCCTTCGCTGCTTTTGTTCCCAACCAGTTGCGTTAAGAAATAAGGCAAGAAAAATGCTTCCTCGTGAACAATTCAAAAATGAAGTCGGAGGCGTTCTCAGTCCCCTAGTGGAGGGGCCAAAACCTTTGTATAAGATAATCGACCTACAGCATTTCTACTGGTGGGTGTCTCCCAGAAAGCCACTCCCTCAAACCCCACCCCTACATGCTCAACCCCTAGCCAAGACTGCATTGAGGTAGTAAAATTATTTACTGAATGGAAATATCAATTTTCATGTATTAGAAATCGTCAACAAAAACTGCCAACATAAGTTTTTCTAGTTTTCAAGTTAGTCTGACTGACCGGCTACTTGGCTGCATGTATAATGCGCACAGGCCGATCCAAAGGAGCTAGAGGGCTGAAAATTTCAACATTCACTCCTTTACTGTCTAAAAAAATGCTTTTTGTTTTTTTTTCTTCTCTAAAATATCCCCCCAAAAAGATTTGTAGTGATGTGTTCAATTTGTGATGTAATTGTATGCAGGATCGGTCCCTTAGTTCATGCCCAGTGGCATTTATGCATTTTTTAGAATAATTTTTCTCATTTTCTAGAGTTAAGATTTTTCTCTTCATGCTCACTACCCAACAAAATGCAGGAAAAGTAATTTATTCATTGGTCACTCTATTGTTTTCAACTGATCATCTCCCACACAGCATGCTGCCAAAAGAGGTTGGTCACTTGACGGTTTCTATCGATTGACTAACCAGACCTGTCCTCTTTTCTGTCTCCGTTTCCTTTTCTCTTTTATTTCATGGGAAGAATTCTACCGATACGCTCCACTTAGAGGCAAAGACTTGGTGTATCTACTCCACAGTATTCTGATGAATCACGTTACATAACAAGTTTTCATGGGGCTGCGAGTTTCTCTTCACGATAATAATAGTTGTTTTTCTGTCTGTGGTTGGGTGTCCATGTTACCGTAACCCAGCAAAGACGGCTCATGGTAGATAGAGCTTCTTTTTTTTTCTAGAGCTGCACCTTTAGAATTCTCTATTTTAAATAACAAGATAATTCCGGGTGATTTTTAGCTGTTACATTATGTTTTAGAGAGGGAGGGGGCTCATTTTACGATATAACTACAAAGCTGAACTCGGCCTTTATTTATTGTTAACTGGATGTCACGTCATAATGGAAGGTTGTGACTTCATAAGAGAATTTTGTGACTTTGTAAGAGAACGTTTAGTGTGATAACACTTTTCCTAAGTTTTTTTTTTTCAACTTTACATCCTTTTCAAGTAACACATCTTGGGAAGTATTTTTTTTCACCTGATGTCACATTTTTGGTTTACTGGTTCAATTTTCAGTTTTTCAAGTATATATATATATATATATTTATATATATATATATATATTCGTCAGCTTAGGCAGCGTTTCTCTTATCTCGTAAGAAATTTCACACTTCTCTCAAAATCACTCAATCAAGAAATAAATATCCTCATTTTCTCTAGGCATTGTATTTGCAGGCATCAAATTTCCCCAACTATTTGGCAGCATATCATGTATATATATACACATTCACACACACACACACACATTTCTATATACATACATATATCATTAGATTGGTCAGTTTATTCCGACAGCCGCCTACGTAAATGAATAAAGAAAATGAGTATCGTGTGAGACTCGTACCCGTGTCCATCAGGAAGCAGTCTGGAAGCAATTCTGCTCTACTGACTGAGCTCAAAACACTTATAACACTGAGCAGGAGATCGAAATAGCGGACTTGAACCACCTATCTCTCTATTCTGCAGTCGTAAGCATAAATATTTCACATGGATCAATTTTTATAATATGCTATGTTTATATATGTTTAGGTTGTGAATGTCAGGACACTACAGACAAATATACAATTAAACATACTAATTTGCATGTGTTGCTTTTATATTGATAGATATTATTTATCATCCGACAGAATTATTATAACTGAATTTTACTATTTGGAACTCTATTTGAATTGACCTCCCGTTATTACACGGAGAATGCGTCTCTTTGCCTAGGCAGTGCAATTGAATAATTGAATAAACAATTAAAGGAAATGGTGTTGCTGCAGGAATCGAACCTGCAACCAATTAGGTGGCTGCATGATAAAGAATTTTAAAGATTTTAACAGCAGGGAGGTTAAAATATTGAAAAAAATGAGCCCACATTAACTGAATAAACGCTCCGTATACGTACCTACAAGACCCAACACCTCTAAGCTGACTGTGTCTGAACAAATAGAATCAGAAGTTTTGCAGTATACCCTCTATTTACCTGACATTTCTCCAACAGATTAATATCTTTTCATTTTGAGCATCATATCCCTGATAAAAAGGTTCAATAACAGGGGAGCTTGAATTGGTGGTCTTACTGAATTTAAGACCACTATACCTAAAGAATTTAAAATATCGTTGGAAATAGGTTACTGCTTCATCCTGGAGACCGGAATGCATCACATAAATATATCTACCAGTTTTCTGTGGAGTTTGAGCAGTTTCTTTACATTGACTTGCTTCAAGGCTTAATAGTTCACTACTTCAAAGCTCTTGTAGTCAAAAATGAAGGTTTGCATCAGATCAATTTCATCCAAAGTTTTATTTTTCAAAAGTGTCTGAACGCGTTCAAGTAGAATAGTTTATTGTATCAAAATGTGAATAGGAAATACCTTTATTAGCAAAATTATAATTTTTAGGTGGAACAGTCTAAATCTCAAATGGCAATGGGCTGGCCATGTTGCAAAAATGGCAGACAACGGATGGACGTCGCAACTCCCCAGAGATCACACACGAAATCGAGGCCGACAGAATACAAGATGGCTAGATGAACTAGACAAATTCAGAAAATACCGGCTCTGCGACGCACATGATAGAAAATTGTGGCGAATCCTGGGGAAGATCTCTGTCCAACGACGGACGCTAAAAGGATGATGATGATGATGATGATGATGATGATGATGATGATTTTTCTTTAAAGCTTCAACACGAGTTTTTAGCGGAAAGGTCAGTCAGAAACACAAATTAGAAAGTATCATATATATATATATGTGTGTGTGTGTGTGTATGTGTGTGTGGTTCTATCATTTGTGTGACTGCCCAAGTATCAATGTCAAACCTAAAGTCCCAGGGTTCTGATCTTTCGCTGGATAGTGTGCATGTTTGTGTGTTGTAGTGCAAAGCCATCCATGCAGAGTATTGTTTGATCGGGTGTGTAAAACATACCTCAACTAGAAATGGTGCCAAGAATAAAATCAGGAAATACCTTCAATCACCGAATCATAAATTATGTGCCGTTTTTGACCTTTTCTGTCATGGTTTTATAATTGAAACAAAATGTTGTTTTCACGTTCTTAACCCACGTATCGAATTTCGTCAACTCATTGGTTCTCGATAGTACCTAATACGTCTTGGCTCGGTCTCAGATCTATATCTTTACAGGAAAAAAAATAAGATTTTTTTTTCAATTATTGTTGGTCACTCAATAGCAACTGCCGTGTGACCAACGTGTTTTGGCAGCATTGAGGGTAGTCAATCAAAAAATTGAAGGGTAAAAAAAAGTGATCAATATATGAGTAACATCTCTCGCCTTTTGTGAGGCGATAATCGCTAAAAGTTTAAATTTAAAATAAACAAGCAAAAATCCCACCAGATACAAAGTCAATTCAGCAAAAACTTAAATTGCAAATTGACCCCACACACACACTCTAAAAACCGACCTAGGCAGGGAATTTTCACAAAAATTACTGTCACTGACTGACATACTATAATGTTAGTTACGTCCCTTGCACAGTGCTGCCAACCTAGATGTTTTTGTTTGCGTCCTGACGTCAGATTTTGCTATTCAAATGATTTATAACAAAATAAGTAGTATTTTCATTTAATTCATGGTTATGAAATAACTTGGAGAGATCATAAAACAGCACGGTAAATTGGAGGAAAAACAGATATCATAGAATTCCCCACAAAACTCGAATGGTAGTAGGAATCACGACATGAACCCCTGAAGATCATTTGCGGAACTGTGACGGACAAAATATGAGATGATGTGGCAAACTAAACTAGTCCAGAAGATACTGACTCCACGGCGTCCATGATAGAGAGGTTTGGAGAATCTTGGGGAAGATCCTTGTCCCACAACGGACGGTAAAAGGCTGATGAAGATGAATAAAATAAATGATATATGTTTAATAAGTAATGTTTTGATAAAATAAATGCTGAAGATAAAAGTCACGTTTGATTCATTGATATTATCTTATATGTTCCCTAGATTTTAGATATAAGAGTAGAATCTAAATTTTTCTGGATAATTTAAGAGATTTTTGTTCTATAAAATGCTTCACAATTACCCCAATCAAGTAGCCAAGTCAGCCAGAGACCACCTCTTTCTGTCTCTCTATCTGTCCGTCTGTCTGTCTGTCTGTCTCTCTCTCTCTCTCTCTCTCTCTCTCTCTCTCTCCCTCTCTCTCTCTGCTAACAGTTCATAGGCTATAATCTTCAAAATTTGAATGATGACACCATTTCGTCAATCTAAAAATGTTTATTCGTTTTTTTTAAAAGGGCTCTTAGGGGTCCCTAAGGTCATTTAGAGACCAACAATATCTACATCTCGCATGGTTACTTTTGATATAATTTTAGATAAAATATCTAGATAGTTTAGTGGTGAAAAAATCAACAAAATTTGAAATTAAAGTAAATAATAGCAAAAAATACTAATGATAATTGGTAATACTTTATCTAATTAATCTAAAAAATGAATAAATAAATTGGATTACCGATACTATTAGTAATCAGAGACGTTGTGCTGACGAATAGGGATCAATTCCAGTGTTTGGTTAATATTCACATTGGCCACTGATTCTTGTAGCTTGGTGGCAAGATCAGTCGGATATTAACTGAGCCCTCCTCTGACATAGCATCGCGAGTTTGATTATCATCATCATCATCAGTCTTTTATCGTCAGTCGTAGGACATACACCATCCCCAGAATTCGCCAGTCCTCTCTATCATGGATGTCTTGGAGACAATAATTTCTGAACTTGTTTATTTCGTCTCTCCCTATCTTGGGCCTCAGTTTTACATGTGATCTCTTGGGATCCATGTCGTGAGCCGTGATGTTGCCATTCTTGCAACATAACCAGCCCATTGTCATTTGAGTTTACTGATGGATTATGTGAGGTCTGTGTTTTCCCTAATATATTGTGCTGTCTTGTGATCTCTCCTTGTGAGGTTGAGCATGATTCTTTTATGTGCGCGTTGCATGGTTGTCTAGCAGACAATTACCACAATAGCAAGTTCGATTCTCACCGGATGCCCTGCACTCAAGTATCTGCATCAAACTGAACAAAGTTTTGTAAATAATCACGTTGCCAGATAAGGTTGAGTATGCTTCTTTTCTGTGAACGTTGCATGGTTCTCGGTTTGAGGATCAGTCTCTAGGTTAGTTTCCATGTTTCACCTCCATGAGTTACAGTCGAAAAGATGCATTGGTTGTATACTCTTCTTTTTAGAACTAACAGGATTTTCTTGTTCTTGGAAGTTGAGCTTGCTCTGCCAAAGGTTTGCCATCCTAGAGTAATTCTCCGTCTGATTTCTCCTTTTGAGGATTTCATGGATATTCGTTGTCGTTGTATAGTGGTCTACTTTCCCCAGTTTTGCGTTCTCAATTTTGATCGTTGTGTGTTTACTTCCGGGGATGTTATTGCATAGAACTTTTGTTTTGCTGAAGTTCATACGAAGGCCAACTTACTTTCTCTCTTCGTTCCGTTCGTCTAGCATTAGTTGGAGGTCATGTTTGTTTCCTACAAAAAGGATGATGTCGTCTGCAAATCTGAGGTTACTTGGGTATGTTCCGTCTATTCTGATTCCATTATTTCCCACTGTAGATTTCGGAAGATCATCTCGTGACAGGCCGTGAAGAGTTTGGGTGAGCTGGTATCACTTTGTCTTGCCCACTTTTGGAGCTGAAAGGGCTCTGAGTAGTAACCTAGCCTGATCTCACCTGGAAATTATTCTTTATCCTGATCTACGAGAATAATTTAATTACTCATTGCCGAAAGGAAACCAGCCTGAGTTTATTTTCGTTAAGGAGCAAGAAAAATTGAGATGAGGGTAAATAGAAGCCAAAATTGTTAATGATTTTCAATATTTCATATGTCAAAATAAATATAAAGTTACATTAGATATCCAATACTGAGCTATCTTTTCATAAGAGCCATGGCGCAGAAGAGATTGCGATATGTCAGGAGTGTTTGATTATAACTTGCACCAGCCATTGATACCTGTACCTCAGTGGTAAGAGTGGTTGGTCGTTAACCGAGCCACTCTCCAGCATATAAAGGTGTGAGTTCGTTTCTCACCCAGAAACGGTTCTTTATTGCAATCAACGCTGTAATTACATTCAATCAATGCTGAAAGGAAGATGAAATGATTTTAACTGAAATAAAATGCAACGGGAATTGAGTTGGAGATAAATAGTAGCAAAGAAAAGAGAACAATCATTTATGATACTTCAACAAATAAAACAAATCAATGAATGAAAGATATGTATGCAAAAAATACACCAAATGGAAATTGGAGTCAATAAATGATATAACTCAATATGGTTAAAGATAAGGTCTATTTTTTCATATACACACGCACACACGCACACACACACACCCACACACACACACATATATATATATATATATATTGTATCATGCACAGACAGCTGTTTCTTTGTATTATAACTCTTCAGTGTGGCTATAGACAATCCGTTATCTGATCCAGTACTACGAGGCAGGATTGAAATCTTCGCTTCAGACCTGGGGGCCGGTATCCTGGGTCACGGAACTGGACGGTCAGTAAGGCTGAATTTAAGCGATATATATTTACAATGCTCAGTATTTTTATTTTGAAGTAAGAAAACTTGGCATTATGATTCTGATCCATATTGAATTAATGGATTTCAAATACTTACTAAGTTACTGTGCATATAGTATTTTTCTTACAAAGAAAAAAAAGTGATTATCACCAGTTCTTGACAAAAAAACAATTGGTGATTATGTTCAAATAACAAGAGGTATTTATAAAAGATTCAATGAAATATCAGAAACATTATGCAGTGTCCAAGTTTCAAAAGATAAAACAACGAAGATTGAAGCTTTGAAAATAACGTTTGTGTGTGTAAGTGTGTGCGTGTGTTTATGCATTTTTGTGTGTGCGAGTTAAAGAGGGAGAGAGAGCGAGGACGGATGTAGACTTCTTGGTACATAATAAATGCATACAATCTTCAATGAAAAAAATTGAAAAGTACGTAGTAATCTCAAGTCTTTTTCCTTTTCCATATTGTCAACTTTTAGACGATATACGTATAGAAAGACAGACAGACAGACTCTTGATGAATATTTGAACCCAGAAATATGTACCGGGTGATTCCTATCCCAGTTTTTTTATTGCTTTATATTGTATGATATATATATTGAACACTTTTTTTAAATCTTGATTCAGAAATTAAACTGATTTACTTTGCTTATCAACTATCCGTATAAAAGATATTCAAAATGAAGTAATACTTTATATATATATATATATATATATATATATATATATATATATATATGTATATATATATATATATATATATATATATATATATATATATATATATACATACTGCACTGTTTACGCCTCAAAAACCTCCGACAATATCTATTTATGACTTTATTTACATTACACCTACAAAGAAGGACATTAGTATATCTTTCACTTTGTCCATTATTCTCTATGATGTAGAATAACATAATGTGGAACAATCTATTAATATTATTTAATAATACATATTCCCATTTTGCTCAGGACGTTTTTTTCACTCCCATCGGAAATAAAAACCCTCTGTACCCACCGTCCGATTGGGCGGGCTTTCTTTAATAAAGGAAAAGGCAAGTGAAATTTGAAGTTTTGTTTGAGCTTGCTATTTCAGAGATGATTCAACTGATTTGCCCCCCTCCCGCTCACTAATCATGCTGTACAACGATCTCTGCATGAAGTGAATTTTTAATGGCATTATCGCCGATCAACGTAATCGTTACGCATGCGTGATTGCCGTGGGACAACTTCCTGAAGCGATTCTCACAACTTCATGGCTTGATTCGACCGAGTTCTTGTCGGTTGATACACCAAATAGATTTTGTTTTTCTCCATAAGATAAATTAGATATTTCTAATTCGGGCTGAGAATCGAAATTTCTACCCGAATTCTCACGGTACACAGTCTGACCCTCTACATGCAAGCAATTCAAATAACTCCCCGAACCGATTCTCACTTCAAGGCTTAGTTTTCATCTGTTGATTGGCCAAGGTAGCATTTCCATTTTAAATAATAAGATGAATTAGATTCTTAATTTGAGCGTAGAATCAAAATGTCTACCCGAATTCTCACGGTACACAATCAT
Source organism: Thysanoteuthis rhombus (assembly GCA_963457665.1). Classification (NCBI taxonomy): domain Eukaryota; kingdom Metazoa; phylum Mollusca; class Cephalopoda; order Oegopsida; family Thysanoteuthidae; genus Thysanoteuthis; species Thysanoteuthis major. Next base: position 7,763,543 of record OY735217.1, read on the forward strand.
CTCCCCTACACGCAAGCAAAGTAATTAACTTCCTGAATCGAATCTCACAATATATGGACCTACGTTGACCGAGTTCTCCTTAGTCAATCGGTCAAAGTATTAATTCTTCGATAATATAAATTAGATATTTTTAATTCGAGCAAGGAATCAATATTTCCACCCGAATTCTCAAGGTACACAGTCAGACGCCCAATAAACAAACTAACTTCAACCGAGTTCTCGTTAGTTGATTGACCCAAGTATGATTTCGTCAACAAGATAAATTAGGTATTTCCAATTTGAGCAAAAAATCAACACTTCCATTTGAATTTGCACCGTACACAGTCGGACCGCCAACCTACAAGCAATACAAATAGACCGAGTCTGATATGCTCAAAGCTTACTCCAACAAAATTCTCGTTAGTCAATTGGTCAACGAATTATTTCTTCGATGAGATAAATTGAATATTCCGATTCCAGTTAAGTATCTCAGTTTCCATGTGAATCCTCGCGGTACACACTTTGACCCCCACATACAAGTGATACAAATTAGACAAATCTTCGAGGAGAAGCACTTACAGATTTTGGGATTGAATATGTGAGAATATTGGCTAAATCAGGGTTCAATTCTCAGTAATCCATAGACCCATAACTCGGTACAGGAATTTTGGTCCCCTTTACCGGGGTACTGATGTCGTCAGAGTTGTGTGTTGGTCCATATAGCTTGACGGGGCCAATCCCTCTCTACACTTCCTCAAGCCTACTATTTATGCTGAGCGCATATTAGAGAGGAATTGAGTACCATTTTAAAGGTCTTATGTATGACTAAGCCATAGATTGAACCCCTGGCAGACCAGAGGCTAGCACTCTACCACTTGGCCACGGTGCCCTTGTTTTATTTACTGAACTTATCCTCGTGTTGCAAAAGGTTAAAAGCGTGAATCACAACACCAGTAAATGGTCTGCGAGAGAAGCTTGCTAACTCTTGTGCTACAGTTTGTGTACTTGTATTGATTATCCTTAGCTTAGTCTGAGATAATGCCAAAGTGCAGTTACACCCAGTGAGGATCAAACTCGCTGCAGTAGCGAATTTGTCAACGAGACCAGTTTGATAACCGTACACAGGAGAGAGTCATGCTCTACATCACACGGAGAAATCACAAGACAGTGCAATATATTAGAGAAAACACAGGAGACAGAGGCATCATAGGATTCATTTTAAAAAAACAAACTGAAATGGGTTAGTTATGTTGCAAGAATGTCACACAACTGATGGACATCTCATCTCACAACAAAGATCTCAGAGATCATATGCAAAACTATGGTCAGCAAAAAATAAGATGGTGTGACGAAGTCCAAAGAGTATTGGGGTCGCTGCGCCGGCGATAGAGAGGTCTGGCGAATCTTGGGAAAGGTTTATGTCCAACGACGGGATGATGATGATGATGATGATGATGATTTGAAATATCAACCACACCCGACGATGGAATGCAAACGTTTACATGCAGCTCATGAGGCAGGCGTTTTTCCGTCACTATGATAAAAAAAAAATACACCCATCCATCACCTGAAGACAATCATAGGGTACAAAGACTGAAACGTTCTGTTCAAAAAAATTAACCAAGATGCGGACAAAAGTCCTGGGAAAAAAAATTTTACTTCATAAATGATTTCATTTTTTCGTGTTTGTATAGTGAATCCTTACTTCATCAGATATGTGTGTGTATGTATATATGTGTGTGTGTGTGTGTGTGTGTGTGTGTGTGTGTATGTGCGTGGTTAGTATTAAAAAGAAAATGTTTTTACTTCATAATCGAGGGGCAGATGTACAGAAGATTATATTTTGAATGTATGTTATTTTCTTGAATGAATACCTTTTCTTTTTCTTTTTATTTTTCCTCTTTTTCCTCCTCCTTTTTTTTGTCCTTCTAATTATTATTTTTCTTCCTCTTCTTCTTATTTTTCTTCCTCTCCTTATTTTTCTCATTATTATTTCTTCTTCTTCTTCTTCTTCTCCTTCTTCTTCTTCTTCTTCTTCTTCTTCTTCTTCTTCTTCTCCTCTTCTTCTTCTACTTCTTCTTCCTTTTCTTCTTCTCTTTATTTTTCTTATTATTATTTCTTCTTCTTCTTCTTCTTCTTCTTCTTCTTCTTCTTCTTCTTCTTCTTCTTCTTCTTCTTCAATGTGACTCATTGATGACTTATCACCAATATTCTTGTTGTGGTTAATACCCGCTTCATTATCGAAATTAAATCGATGTGCAGTGAAGAGAAAATTGAGGTCCCCTAGTTCGGGGTCTTACCAATCCGGCACTGGTCAATAGCAGTTAAGACGCAGGAGATATACAAAGCAACATGCTAAACCTCAGACTCAACACATTTACAGCAATCAATGTTTGGCGAGCTATCGTTCTGATCACATCATTTTACCCCATTCATTTTATTCACATGTGTCACCAATTTAGATGTTGTTTTTTTTTTAATCTAAATCTAGATGTTTTGATGGCATCTAGATGTTGGAAATACTCACAACATGGATCCCCCGAGACCACATGCGCAACCGAGGCCGGCAAAATGTTAGATGGAGAGACGAGCTAGACAAGTTCAGGAAGTACTGGCTCCGTGATGCACATGATAGGGAAGTGTGGCAAATCCTGGGGAAGGTCAATGTCCAACGACGGACGTTAAAAGACTGATGATGATGATGATGATGAGATGTTGGAAATTGCTATTCCGAAGATTTTCAATGAATTAAGTAATGCAATAAATTTTTCAGAACTGGAAATGATTTATTTTCGTTACAGTGGTCTAGACGTTTATTTCAAAAGTTATCCTTAAAACCCTAAAAAAAACTCCGATTCTTACAAAAGTTGGTTCGTCTCATGTATTGGATTGATGGATGTTTTTGATGAACACGCTATCGCTATTCAGCCTCTTTTCAACGCCCGATAAACCGTCAACATCCAGAAAGCGTTTATAGGCCTGTCCCTAAATGAGTGATATTTTTCACTTGGGTGATAGTAATGAAATAATTGATATACTTTAATGAATAAACTAATATTTTAGAAACGATAATATTGAAGACTAAAGTATCATTTAATTTATTGATAATATGTAATACATCTCCTAGATTTTAGATGCACATCCGATTAATCTAGATGTTTCTAATTGTTTCAAGGCGGGGTATTTATTCAATTCTATACCTAAACTTTAGAATAAAGTTGGAAGCACTACTTTGAAACGCTCCTTTTGAATGATTTTATTCGCAATAAGAAATTCTTTACAGCTGAACTGAATGAAGCGTTATACATAATCATTCACGGTGCGATATAATTCATTAAATCGTCAAAACTGATACTTGGTGTCATTAAGATCTTTCGGAGATATTGCTGGACAGTCGTGAGTGTATACTTAAATTTACTTAGAAAAAAAAGAGAAATATCTCTCAACCAGCAAGGAAATCCTGGATCCGCCCCAAAATGTCACCACTTTTTTCGTGCCGCATTGGCTACTCTTCCAATAGGTTCCATTCAAATTCATTTGGTACTTCCAGAGATATCGTGTGGAGAGACGAATGAACAGACGAACAGACGCGACTAAATATATATGTACGTCCTTCCAAATTCGTTGATCGAGGTCAACGACTGAACAAGTAGATCAGTGAATATATTGCGTAATTTGCTACCGAGGGAAAAGATGTTGCAGCTAAAAGATAGGACCTGTGATTTGCGTGTCCACAGTAAAGGCGACAAGTAGAAGAGACGGAAAAGAAGAAAATACTGTTTTTACGATACAGCGTCTTGTTTATTTGTCCTTTTCTTAACTTCAGCGATTCCGTGGCATATTAATTATGTCATAGAATGCAACGCAGTGGGTGTAAGGTACAAAACGAAGACAAGGGACAGTGTAAAAGTGACTACTACTGCTTCGCCTCTTGGCGTACTCTGTTGACAACAGGCTCTGAACAGCCTTTTATGGGAAAGTCCCTTGGATGAGGATGTAGATAACATACTCCGGGTGCCTAAGAAAGAGGTCAGACATAATTAAGCCATGAAAATAAACAAATGTCGTTTCTGGCGACTAACACTACTTGAAGACAATCGTTTCGTCCGAAAAGATTTGCAGGTCAGCAAAAACGCTTATTTTCTGAAGTACCTGTCTTCATTGATATATGTTCCAAACAAGGCATATTGTTCTCCAGCAATGAACACCACCTGGGTTTTGTGGTCTGGGAAAACGTTCATCATTCCATGAGGATCTGTCATCGTTGATCACCCTGAATCGACGCAGTGCACAGCCCCTTTCTCCAAATATGCATAGAAGTTTTTTTTCGGCAAAACATCGCATCATTTAGATCTGTTACCTCCTTCCTTGCAGTTCTTAATTGGCTTTCTGACATTTCTAGCTTATCCTTAAGCATATCTAAAACTATCGTTGGAAAGTAGGGGATTTCAGCGCGTGGACGGGATTAAGGTGAACAGGCAACTGATGGCGATCCTGAAGAAGAACTTTAACAGACTGTTTTGAAAAGTGTAAGGGACACTTAGATAAGTGTGCAAGGTCAAAAGGGGGGTTCTTAGAAGAGAACTAAGGCAGTATTGCCAAAGGTAGGCTATTTTTTCGTTAATCTTGAAAGGCTGGATACTTTCCAGACAGAGATCGCATTTTACAGATTTCTGACGTTATGATTTAGTGAATTTTGCATAAAATATTCAATAGTATAATTCCGAATACTGGAGTCCGAACATATACGAAAAATATTCCCCCCTAAGAAATCTCACACCGATGTTAGCAGAAAAAAAGTTGCTTACCTATTCATGTTCTCAAATTTAAACGTTATATTTGTATTTTGAATGGTTTCTCCATAAATTTTTTTTTTTTTTTGAATTTCGTAGATCAAACAACGATTCTCTTACAAATAATTTTGCTTATCAATATCATGAAATTCTATCTTACGTGTGTGAATGGATTGAGCTGCAGAAAATAGAAATAATGAATCAAGTTCAAACTCCGGCAATGGAAGCTTATTTTCCCTTCTGTTTTTATGTTTTCGAAATCTTCGACCTTTAAAACTCATGGAAATATGTCACTTTTGATGAAACAGTGTTTAGAGATGACTCTATTTACAATGTAGTTATAGTACTGAATGACTTTCAAACGACGAGTTACTGTTTAAAATCTTTTTTTTTTTTTAAGCATTTAACTCCTTCGCAAATCACTACGTTCAAACAAATAACGAGGGAAAAATCTTTCCAGATTATGCTATTTCAAAATATACTTTTGATTTCGCACGTATAATCCTAATAATTTTTTTTAGCAAAGCATATCAGAAACCTGCAGCTCACAATTTGCCCACAACACTCATTTTAAGGTCGAATTTAACAAAAACAAGTTCATCGATTTCTATGGGGTTTGTCTCTAAGAAAACAAATTAGTCGAACTTTTTTTTCTTCTTTCATCTAAGATTTCCCCCAAAACTGTTAGAATTATATTAGCAAAATCAAGCGTATATTCTGAATTAGCATCACCTGGGAAACGCTTTCTTTTTGCCTTATTTATTTGAACGCATTGACATGCCCAATGCTTTTTTTTTCGAATTTTGAACAGTAAGTCGTCGTTTCAAAGTCATGACGATGCAATAGTCGAGTGGTTAATAGGCATATCTGAGTTCAGCAGATCACACTGGTTGAAATTCACAAAAACAAATTCATCGATTTCTATGGGTCTGCATTCGTGCCCTCAGTGCGTACTAACTTTTCTTTTAAATTTTCTTTTGGGGCTGTAATTTATATTTACAACGTCGTTACGGTTCAGTGGCCAGGTAGGTAAAGCCTCGTGAATAAAATTGTCGGACCGAGTTCAAAGTCAGACAGTGTTTAGAAATGCGGTAAATAGAACCAGCAGGGTAAGTTCAGACCCATTAGGGAAAAATTTCCTTTTTTTTTTTCAGTTTCCTGTGCTTTCCATTCATTTGACCTTCAAATTTTCTGGAAATCAGTCAGTTTTGAGAAATGATATATTTGAAGTTTTTTCAAGAGGGGTTCCTATTTACAATGAAGCAATAAAGCTAAACCCTTACTTTCCATTCGTCATATGTGACCATAGATATACATTTCTTTTTCTATCAGTGCTAAAATCAGTTGGGCAGAATCTCAAGAATCGAACACTAAACTGACAATAAAACATGTTTTTCTCAGGGCAAGAATACTAACCCATATCAGACCCCGACTCATATCCAAACATAACAGTAAAACATGGACACAATTCATATCCTGTAGTCCACGTTGACATGCAAACTACATATGCCAAAAGTGACCATATGAATTATTCTCAGAAAAATTGATCTTCAATGTTTTACGAACGGTGTTTTCGTGAAATCTCTATAAAACATCATTTGCTTCCCAGTGTTGCCATGTTTACAGATTTTTTTTCTTTTCAATTATTAACAAATTAGCCTAAATTTGAAAGTAGTACCCCCAAAATACATAATTTACATTTTCTTTTCCCTATCAAAGGAGATTAAAAATAATCGAACCGTGTTTTTATTTTTATCCCCCGTAGGAACAAACGCATTCGGCACCGAAGTTTTTCCTAATAATTTTGGATCATTTTTGTTATTTGATACATTGCTCTTTGAGGATTTCATGGAGATTCGTTGTCCTAGAGAGATGAAGTGGTTCAATTTCTCCAGCTCTGCGTCTTCGATTTCGATCGCTACGTCTTTGTCTTCAACATATTCGTTGTACCTGATATTTGTTTAACTGAAGTTCATGTGGAGATCACCTTTCTTGCTTTCTTCGTTCAGTCTGCCCAGCATTACCGGGAGGCCATGAAGGTTCTCGGCAAAAAGAACAACAACCAATGCATCATCCCAATAGTCACCCATGGAGCTGAAACATGTGACCTAACTAAAAGACTGACCCTCAAACTGAGAACCATGCAACATGCACAAAGAATTACGTTCAACGTAATATGAGCAGGCCTCAAGACCTCACAATATATTAGAAGAAAAACAGGAGTCCGAGATATCCATGGCCCACAAAATATAAGATAATATGACGAACAAGATGAGTTCAGAAAGTACTGGCTCCTCGACACCCATGATGAAGACGTCTGGCGAATCTTGGGGAAGGTCTATGTCTAACGACGGACGCTAAAAGGCTGCTGCTGCTGCTGATGATGATGATGATGATGATGATGATGATGATGATGATGATTATATTGTTTCGTATATCTTCGGTCTCCAGGATCAGAATTGTAACTCTTCAATGTAAAGAGACACATTTTTTTAGAAATGTAAAATCTAACGAAATTTTCAAGTCCTCCCAATAGTCACTTATGGAACTGAAAAATGAAACATAACCAATGAGAACCATGCAACGTTCACATGAAAGAATTAGGTTAGGCCTCACATGGAGCGACCACAAGACAGCACAATACACCCGGAAGAAGACAGGAGTTAGGGACATCATAGAATCCATTAAAAATCTCAAATAGTAGTGGGCTGGCCATGTTGTAAAAATGGCAGACAACCGATGGACATCACAACTCACGACATGGATCCCCAGAGATCACATGCATAACCGAGGCCAGCAGTGTATCAGATGGAGAGACGAGCTAGACAAATTCAGAAAAAACTGGCTCCACGACGCCCATGATAGAGAAGTAGGATGAATCCTGAGGAAGGTCTATGTCCAACGACGGACGTTAAAAGACTGATGATGAAATTCAATGCTTGAAAGTTAAGAGTACCAAATATTCATATACCTATATCATTGCTTCCCAAGGTGGGTCCTGCCGCTATCTTGAAGATGTCGGAAGGTAAATGGGAAGGTAGAGGACGTTCGAAGTCAAAGGCACTGGAAAGCAAGAGATGGTGAGGATGCCAAGGACGAATGATACAAAGTCTAGTTTCAGTGTACTATTTTTCTTTGCGTGGGGCACTGATTGAATGTATGTCCCAGAAGTGGGCGTTGGCCCCAGAAGGGTTGGGAAACACTGATCTAAATAGGTATAACAGGGAGGAGAGAGTTGGAGAGTCGTCACAGTTAAAATGATATCGCGTGATTTGACATGATTTACTTGCAGCTAGAATTAAAACATCAGTCACGATAGATATTTGAATTATAATTTGAGCCACGTTTGTAAATTGTGAATAAATAAGATCTAATTGTAAACGAATATTAATCATCCACGCTTGACTGTCTAAACAAAATATATCCCAACATCAGAAGGAAATAAACAAAAATAATTAGTCAGAAAGATAATACTGTACAATGCTCTTTATTTAGGATCCGCCCTCTGACCTCAAAGAAGTAAAGTATACTCAGTCTCGGGTGTTAATTTGTCCGCGGGTAGCACCTCAGCATTTCACTGAAAGGGAGGAGTTAGAATCGTCCTGGCGCTCTCGTGACACATCACTTTTTAAGCTTCAAATTAAAAAAAGCTGATCTTCAATTTAAAACATTGACAAAAGTATTTACAGAATATAAGAGTGAAAAGATACATTATTTGTCCTAGATATAAACTAACAAACAATATAATCACAAAAACAGATAATTATAAAGTAAAACCAATTCACATATTGACCCCCATTTGGAGATCTTGTGGTGCCAAGGTTGGAGAAAAAATGCTTTCGTACTGGATTGTATTTTTTCATACACAGCAGTAAGGTAATCGCGGTATCGTTTTATCTGTTTCTTCTTTGAGGGAGCGCAATCTGTACTCCGTTTGAGTGACTCCGTTTGAGTGACTCCGTTTGAGTGACTCCATTAGAGTAACTCTGTTTCGGTCAGTCTCATAGGAGCCTTTACCTTTTTTTTAATGTGAAAATCAACTTTTTAAGATTGAAGTTTATTTTTCTTTTAATTTGAAGTTCAACTCTTCTAATTAAGACTTTTTAGAATTTTTTTAATTGAAGCTGAAATGGCGGGTATTGAGCATTTTATTAAATTAACCTTGTGTCAAACTTGACCTTGCAGGTGGGGTGAATAGATATAAACTTATATAATTATTCTTTCAGAATATTTTATCATCTCTATCACAGTCTGATTGTTCTACCTTTCGACCCAGAAATTTTACTTGATCCATCAGGGTATATCTTTCTCATTCCTTTACGTTTCAGGTCCGGTGTCTTCCAATGGAATTTTAGGGCTTAGAACGACCAATCATTTTCTGATGATGCCGCCCACTGAATAGGTGTGTATTCCAGAATTACTTTACTCAGTGATTGAGCTCTTGATCTCTGGAGGCCCTAGCACATTTGAGGGAGGCCATAATCTGAAATCATGATAAATTTTTTCCGGTTCATCTGTTAGTGTCTTTTTTCCCCTGCTTGACAGGGGATCCTGGAATCTGAGAAGATCTTTCAAGGGAGGCTTGGTCAAAAACTAGCCCGCTCAGATAGTGTAATGGTAATGTGATAGCACGTCTGTTCCACACGCAGAAAGACCCGGGTTCGATTTTCAGTATAAGAGAGAAGTGTGAAAAACTCTTCATTAGGACAAATTTCTCCGTGTTCTCAGCAGCTTATTGAATACACTCGAAGCTGTGTGATAAGCATGGTGATATCCTTCAGGTAGACTTGCATCCTGCCAAGGGGATGGTTTTGTGAAACTATTAAAAGAGTTATGATCTCGACCAGACTTGAGACTCGCAACGACTACTTAGCTGACAAATGCTTCAAAAATCGGGAACTATCTCACCGGTTTCCATACTTCATTGGGAGTTGTCTCTCAAGAGACGGGATGCTTTACCATTTACTTGCCTAAAACCTAGTTGTGTGCGTGTGTGATAATTGTAGGAACAATTTATTTAGAAACATATTTCGTCCAACACCGGAATTATCCAAGAAGTAAATCGAACTACCGACCACGTAAATGAAGTCGTTCTTAGCTGTCAGTATATCGGAGTCGCGTCAAAACTGCTTCCTGTTGAATACAGGTTCGAGTTATTTTCTTTATTCATTTACGTGAGTAGCTGTTCGATTTCCTACTCTGTAATTCTGGCGCCAGATGAAATATGCTTCCAAGGATATATATATATATATATATATATATATATATATATATATATATATATATATATATATATATATATATATATATATATATATATATATATATATATATATTGCAGTTTGATTTTCCGTCCTTATTTTCTCTTTTTTGTACTTTTTATTGATTGATTGATTTTTTAAAAATAATACTATGACGAAGTGTGACGTAAAAAAGAAATAATATTCCTCTTTATTTACCTACTCTCTTTATCGTATTTGTCTCTAGTTAACAATGTTTTCTCTCTCTTAGTACCCTCTATTAATAAGATAGCAGATTTATTTCTTTGTTGGGAACGTGTTCTCTCTCTCTCTCTCTCTCTCTCTCTCTCTCTCTCTCTCTCTCTCTCTCTCTCTCTCTCTCTCTCTCTCTTAGGTTTACTTAATTCCTTACAAACTCAGATAACCTATTCAAATCTGGTCTTGACATGGCATTTCTGCCGTTATTAGAATTGTCAACTTACTTCGTAGTTAAAAGGAGAACCAGTTGTTGCCGCAATGATACGAATATACTAAGGTAAAAAAAGAAAGAGGGGGACGCAGGGCTGCCTGTTCTCGTAGGAAGGGGCTTTCAATCTTTCAGACTTTCTGAACCAATATGAGATGAGTTATCACGGGTTGAAAACCGTCAACCGAAGCAGTCAACGTAGGTCTCTTCAGTTTTTTAGTAATCTCGCCTAACTTTTTTACCAGCTGGCTGACCGCCTTGCTATGTGTGTATATGTATGTACATATGTGTCACGTGGAACTGGAGTACTAGGAATTCAATGATATATCTTTAAATATGTCTGGGGAAAAAAGGTTTATAATGGGGATTCAATTTTCAGTGTAATTTTATGTTACTTGGTTCCTTAGTTTGTGTCCGGTATCGTTTGCGCTTGTTTCCAAAAGGTTAGGCCTGATTGATTACCATTTCAATTTTGTCAAGTGGCTATCGAGAACTGTTCGTCCTTATCTTTATTCTTTCTCATCTTTCTATGACATCCACTAAAACCATCAAATCCGAAGAATTTGTTCTCAATTCATCACGTGACATCGTAACTGAAAAAAGTTTCCATTTATATTGAATGAATGGCCACCATTCTGCCTCTACCAACAATCGAACGACACTGGAGTGTTCCCCTCCAGGGAGCATGCCTCGGCGTTGTAGCCCTGAGGAAAGCAATGAGAGACACGTCTGGCATGAGCTTGGCTGTGGGAGGGACGGCAAATTTGCCGTAAAGGGACACCACTCCCCAGTTTAGAATTACAGTTGTCCTTCTTCTTGACTGGTTGCCTTCCAAGGCAAGAGAGACCCATCTGCCTTTCTATTTTGCCTATAGCTGAGGGAGAACAGATGGATTTATGTTTCGTTTTTTTCCAATTGCTTTAATGCAGAGTGAAAATTAACAGCTCAGTCTAGAGTTTGAACTCATATTGCGTTTGTTTTGGCTCGTAACCGTTACGCCAGTCGGACCTCAATCCATTCATATTAGTGGCTTAGAGAAACAATGCACGGAGCAAATTCTTGTAACCTCTTTAAAAGTCATTATCTTTCATGAAACAATTTGATACAAGTCGTGCGAAAAAAAGGACATTGCAATGAACCGTACTTGAAACATTTCGGGTGTAACCTGTTTTTGCTTATCTATAAAGACGGTGTAAGTTCATTTCTTTCACCCTTCGTATGTTTATGTCTGTCAAAATAAACGTAATTTCTTATCTAATATATACAAGCTAAAGCGTATTTACTGTTTTGGGGGCTTCATTTTGCTCTTATACGCATACGTGACTATGTATACACCAACACATCCACATACCCACATACATACACACACACACACACATACATCACACACACACACATATAAATATATATATATATATATCAAGAATACAACATAGTATTATATAATGCAATATCGTATTTCATAAAGAGGTCGATACATTCAACGTTAAACATTGAGTAAGAGTAGAACTTAAAATATGTTGAAATATAAGTTAAAGATTCGCTACAAACACATTGTGTAGCGAATCCTTTACTTCATTATATTTTGTGTGTGTGTCTCTTCAGTCACTTGATTCTGTCAATGCAATTTACATCATTTTCTTAAGTGTTTTTCCCCTATTTTGTTATTATGGTGCAATGTGTAAATTTTCTCTAATTGGGATCATCATTTGTTTACCTTGTAACCGTTTCGGGGAACTTTAGAAACAAATCAGAATATTAACATGGCACCCCCAGCAGTATTGAATAAACGTCACCTCCCTTTCTTAATATATAGCTTTTGTCATACATGTATTTTGTCATTTCATACATTTTCACACACACACACACACACACACACACACACATATATATATATATATATATATATATATATATATATATATATATATATATATATATATATATATTCTGCCTCGTGGTACTGGATGGGATTGTGGAAAGTCTATAGCCACACCGAAGGAACAGCTGTCTGTAGATGACATCGAAACAGCTGTCTGTGGATGATACAATAATGTATGTATATATATATATATATACATATATACATACATATATATATATATATATATATATATATATGTATATATATATATATATATATAAATGTGTGTGTGTGTGTGTGCGTGTGTGTTATAATGGAAATGGATGTACGATTATAAATTGCGTTATATCATATTGGAACTCTTATTTGTAATGCTAATCCGTTATTACACGGTGAATGTATCGTTTGGCTCAGATATTTGGCGTACATCATTTTGCTTGATTGTTTATTCGATTGACATTATCTAAACCAAATGATACATTCATCGTGTGATAACAGGAGATCATTTCAAGTAGAGTATCAATATAATCTAGCACAATTTATAATCAAATATGTATATTTGTATAAATGAATGGCTAGGCATCTCAGACGAAGATTGTTTGAGGATGATATCCATAGTAGTAGGACCTTAGATGGCAGGGCCTATTTGAAGAATTCCCCACCAGCCTGAGTAATGTTCGCATGTTTACGTAATTATTTCTTTGTTTTTCTCAGTGAATATTGGAGAGGTATGAATACAAATATGAATTTGAGTATGAATAAATCTAAATATATACATTATGTATGAATGCAAACTTGTATGTGTATATATGAGCTTATCCCTTAATGTGCATGTGTGTGTGTGGATATACATACTCATATACATTTGGATTATACAGAAATATTCGTACATGTGTGTATGATTGCAGGCTTTTATATATTATTTAATCATATATATATATATATATATATATATTATTGTGTCATCCACAGACAGCTGTTTCGATGTATTACATCTCTTCAGTGTGGCTATAGACTTTAACCAATCCAGTACATATATGTATATGGAAAATTAATTTTTAGATTTGTGAAAAATTTGAAACAGTGAACTGTTACATGGTAAACGGCTGTTGAGAGCAAAAATGTAAATAAAAATGACTGTTCATTGATACACCGTAGTAGTGAGTCCGGGCTGTTTTCTATATGTAGAGAAATAAATGGTAATTTGGCTGGATCTTCCATTGGAAGTAGTAACAGCAGTTATGGGTATTTTGTTGGTTTTACTGGTCACAGGAGGTGGTCAATATAAAAAAAAAATGGTTACCATGGTTATTGGGAATCCAGGCCATGGTCCAGTGCTATTTGGGTACTTAATAAGGTGATATAGAGTCCTCGTATATATATATTTATGTGTAAAAATTGCTCATGGATGCATACATAACATTTCTTGATGGATATCAGTGATGGGGTGGAGCTTCAAGTGTAATAATAGTATGTCCGTGTAAACAGTTCAGTTTAGGTAATAATAGGAGTGAATTATTGAAAATTATTCAGGGATATTCCGGTGATGTGCTATGGGGTTGATACTATCCCTAGTAATAATCAAGGTGGGATTGATTTAATGGGAGCCGTGTTATGTAAGATTGGCCATCGGTTGGGGAAACGTATTTTCTATAACCTCAATGGCTATTGTAAATGTTCTGAAAATCCAGGTAGTGTTGAGTAGTACAAGTAAATAGGTAGGAGTGTACGCAACTATGTTTGACGTTCCCAATGTTTAATGCTCATAAAAGAAGAGTTAAGTACGGATAGGGTAAGATAACTTTGTAACATTAAATATACGTAGGCGAGGGTTCAGATTATGTAGGTGGGGCTGTTTTGGAAAATACGAGTATATCCATATTGGAGTGCGTCATAGCGTAGGGTAGTTATGATGCATACTTATGAGACAGGGTGGAAGTACAGTATTGGGTGCAGGTATAAAGATAGTGAGTTGTTAAGCATAAATCAATTAGGAGTGAGAGGATTATTGGTTTAGAACTCAGTGTGATTAGGGTTCTTAAGTTTAGTGTGGAGTCTGTCAAGGGAGAAAGAGAGTTTCAAGTTTTCAATTCCCCATATCAGTTCTAGAATTTCATCCGTATCAGGAGATGTATTTTTCTATTTTATTTTTTCGACAATGATAAATCTAACGTCTCTGTTGAAACAGTTGCCACGGGTTTGGAAGTGTTTTTTTTTCTAGGAGTAGATTGAGATGATTGGGTGATTTGATCCTGTGCTTATAGTTATTATGTGGAAATGCCACTCTGATTTGCAATATATTGTTATATTTTGCAATTAGCATTTAAAACGTTCTAGGAGCGAGATGACATTTTTACTTCTACAGATAGAACTATGGTAGTTGCAGAAAGTCTTGTCAGTGGTAAAGCTGGTGTTAGTGCGTTCAAGGTTGTTGCAGCATCAACTATTTCTATTGATGCAAGGTTGGATGAATTTGACGGTTTTAGGGATGGCATTATTTAAAAGACTTCGTTATTTTTTAATATGTAACTGCTGATCATGTCCTAATTATTAGGGGGTCTGCAGCAGGCAGTGACGCATGAATATTTCTTTAAATTATGTTATAAACGTAAGAATGTTTCATCTTTCATCAATCATATGTGACCAAGATGAGAGTGTTTTGTGAAAGTTGGCCATGGGTGTTATACGATCAGTGTTTATTTCTATATATATATATATATATATACATATATAGTATTTGTCTGGTATTAGGAGTGTGAGACATTTGAACATATAGATCTTTTGCTTCTAATCGCTTAGTTTTGAGAGTTTAAAACAGGAACATTTCCCAATAAGAACCGAACATAACAAGGCATACATTTAGTCATTTTCTGATTTTAGAGATTGGTCTAATTTCAATGGTTAAATGGAAGAAGTTTTGTGCATCATATTATTTATAATAACAAAAAGTATTGCTCGTAAGTACCCATTTTTGACTTTCAAAACCAAGCAATCAAAAGCAAAATGACAATTTTGCCAAAATACTAGTACTGTATGTATATCATTATCGTCATCATCATCACTATCAGTCTCCTAACGTCTGTCGTTGGACATAGACCTTTCGAAGGATTCACCACACTTCTCTATCGTGGACGTTGCGGAACCAGTGCTTTCTGAATTTGTCTCGCTCGTCTCTGCATCTACTTCTCTGCTGGCCTCGGTAGATCATGTGATCTCTGGGGATTTATGTCGTGAGTCGTAATGTCCATCAGTTGTCTGCCATTCTGACAAGATGGCCTGCCCATTACCATCTGGGTTTCTAGATGGATTTTATGATGTCCTGGACTACCGTTTTCTTCCTGATATACTGAGCTGTTTTGTGGTCTCTTTCATATGCACCTTGCATGGTTCCCATTTTGCGAGTCTGTCTCCTGGTTAAGTTCTATATTTCAGCTCCATAAGTGACTATCGGGAGGATGCATGAGTTGTATACCCGTCTTTTTATGATTAATGGGATCTTTTTTTTTTTTGAAAGTTCAGCTTGATCTTCAAAAAGCTGGCCAGCTGAGGTTGATTTTTCGCTTGATTTCCTCTTCTTTTGAGGGTCTCGTGGAGATTTGTTGACCTAGGTAGATTTAGTCGTTCACTTTCTCAGTTCTGCGTCTTCAATTCTGATCTTTGTGTTCTCATTTCCAACACGATTGTTGCACATGATTTTCATCTTGCTGAAGTTAATTTGTAGGCTGACTTTCCAGCATTAGTCGAAGGTTGTGTAGGTTCTCTGAGAAAAAAGCAATGTCGTCTGCAAATCTGAGGTTGTTCAAATATTCGCTGTCTATTTTGATTCCTTTATTCTCCCTGTCTAGGTTCCTGAAGATTATTTCGAGGTAGGTTATGAAGAGTTTTGGTAAGCCGGTATCAACTTGTCTTACCCCTTCTTGAAGTTGAAAGGGGTCTAAGTCTTTATGTAACCTGATAAAGGAGCTTCCGTGACTGTATATATGTCACAGCATTTCGACGTATACTGGATCCACATCTTGTAGAGTGATAGCCTCCATGACCTTAGGGATTTCCATCGAGTCGAAAGCCTTTTCATAATCGATAAATTCTACAGCGAGTGGCAGTTTGTATTCTGCTGCTTTTTTCTTCCAGCTGACATATCGAACGCAAATGGTCCATGTTCGAGTACCTTCTTCTGAAGCCTGCGTGCTCCCTTGGTTGGTTTTTATTTAGTGATGTTGTGATTTGGTTGGTGATGATTTTTGAGAAAAGTTTGTATATGCAGTTGAGTAGACTTATAGGCCTTTAGTTGTGGAGGTCTTTTGGGATTCCTTTTTTATATAAAAGCATTATATATATACACATAAATATAGATACAAATAGAAAAAAAACGAGAGGGAGAGAGAGAGAGAGACTAGTATTCCACAAGAAGGGTCTAATAGATATAAGAGATAGGTAAAAGGTAAGGACTGATAGGAGATTATCTTATATCTAATAACTTGGATATTTAGCTTTTATTTTCGTAATTGTATTTTTCAGCTCACGGAAAAGATTCTTCCATCTGTTTCCTATGAGATAATCAAGAGAGAGAAATAAAACCATGAACACAAAATGTTTTTACTAAATATCTAATATATATATACGTATATATGTATTTATAAATTACTACAAATAATGTGCCAGTAGAGTTAGAGATTAATTTTAAATTGGTAATGGATGAAAAGGTTATGAAAACACTCAATGCTTAAAAGACTGTATTTGACTAACAAATCTGAACGTCATCAAAGGTTGCATAAACAGTCTCTTTGAGATAACGTCTAATCAAAGCATTTCCACTTTTTTCCGGTGAAAATTCAAAAGATATCTATGGGTGAGTCATATATGTGGGTGTATGACATATTGACTTTTTCTTGTGATATTTTCCAATTAATCAAAATGACACAAGAAAAAAGACAGGTCTAGTTACTCATTCAATAGAAACTGTCATGTAACCAATGTTTTTCTCTAGAAAAATAAGCTTATCTGTTCAACATGTGCCTCAGATAGGGTAAAGTTCCAGAAGTATAGAACACTATAATCAGAATGTCGTTATATAAAAAAAGTAACCAATATTATCTAAACAACTACGGGCCAATAAGCCTAATCAACTATATTTAAAAACGTTTTACCAAACTTATCACCAACCAAATCACCAAAATACCCGATTAAAAAAATATACGGGAAAAGACTGGCTTCAGAAGAAGTTACTCGACCATTGACCATCTCTATTCGGTTAAGCGATGAAAACAAAAAGCAGATGAATATAAAATGTCAATGGCTGTAGCATTCAGTAGAAATCTCCACGATTATTGGTGCTTTATTTCATACTCCCGTATATGTCAGAGTCTTGAAACTTAACAACCGACACAGAAGTTCCTCTATCAGGCTAAATGAAGACCATTGACACCTTCTGCTCGAAAAAGTTGTAAGACAAAGAGTTACCAGTCCACCAAAACTGACCTGAGGTGATCATCTGATATCTAAACTGGGCGAATAAAAGAATCAGAATAGATGGCAAACATCTAAGTAACCCCAATTTTGCGGACGACGTTATCCTTATGGTAAGAACGTTCATGATCTCCAAATAATGCTAGATGAACTGAATGAAAAAAAAAGAAAGGTCATGCATAAAAAAAATGTTGAAAACAGAGACACAACGATAAAAATCAAAAAGCCATAAATGAAGGAGATAGACCATTACATCTACCAAGGAAAACGAAACTCCAGGATATCCTCAAAAGAAGAAGAAATCAGGCAAAAAATCACTTTAGCTTTGCAAGCGTTCGGAGGAGCAAGCTCAACGTTCAAGAACAAGATAATCCCGTTAATCCTAAAAGAAAGGTCTACGACCAATGCATTCTGTCGATAGTCACCTATGGAGCTGAATCGTGGGAATCAATCAGAACAAGTTTGAAATATCGACTTCGCTGCGCCCATGATAGAGAGGTTTAGCGAATCTTGGGGAAGGTCTACGTCAAACGACGGGAGCCAAAAGGATGATGATGATGATGATGATGATGATGATGACGGCAGCAATGATGGCGGTAGTGATGGTGATTATGATGATGATTACTGAAAAAGTCCATGTCGTAAAAAACAAACAAGCATAATCGCTACCGGAAACAAACTAAAGGACCTACTTAGCATAAACATACATTGCAAAAAGAACCCCCACAACAAACCTATTTTTGGGGAGAAAGGTTTTTCTCCAAACATAATAGAGAGCAAATGTTTAAATCCTCAGCCCATTAGCTCTAATGTTGCGTGGTACATACTTATGGACAAAGCCAACCAGATTAATTTAAAAACTGAAGAAACCTGAAAAAAAACTTTTGTATAGCGTTCGGTGGATAAACAATTACAATCAATTGATATCAGAATCTATATAAGCGTAACCAGACCTCAAATGATGAGTGTCATATTGGACTAGGTCGTCTGATGTTGGTCTGATGTCTCCATAATAGCTCAATGCTGAACAAACAATGAAAGATATTTCTGTCTTTTTCGTAAGAGCAAAAAGTGGCGTAAAGCGAATTTTCAAAAAGTGGGGAATACATGCACGTGTTAACTTTTATTCACACTAATGATTACTTATATGATGACGCAACGAATCCGGCAATGAGGAATAAATGAAACAATAATCACTGATATAGAACTGGCTGCTTTAAATTCGATACACGAAGGCCAAGTTTCAAGAATTATTTGCTTTCTGTTCTGGTCGCCACTCTCCGAGATAACACGACTTTCCAAATTAAAATGGAGATATTAATAATTTGAAAAGAATAAAATCAGTCAATACAAGAATATTCCCTGACGTTTTTCAAAAACATCTGACAATTGACTACCATCTGTTGTGCTGAAACAGCCCTAGTTCCTGTCCTATTGTTAACCATCAGGTTTGCTATGTTTTGCGTAAAATTTGTTTTAATAAGTTTCGGTACTCAATCCGCACGTTGTGCTTTAAAAATCAGAAAAAAAGATTGTCTGTATTCAATAATCAATGTTAGCGTTACAAACAGTATAGGGTTATTATATGCATATTTCGTAGTCTATGTAATCCATGATATTACAAGTATGATGTATTGAACAAGCACACTAAAAAAATATTCATTGAAACGATCATATATATAGTGACACAACAAATGCTATAAGCCGAAATAGGAAGTAAGCAGACGCCAAAATATCCAAAGTTCATCGATCATATCGACAGATATAATGGATATAATATCAATTGATAGATCTCTCATTACTTAATTATGTTCCACTGAAAAGCTTAACTTAAGAGGCAAATCCAGAGTCTACAAAGGTAGTATTTACCCATCAACTCAAAGAAATAATTATAATAGCCCATTCTAGATGTACTTTGGTCTTGGTGTAAGGGGATTTTCGATCACAGGGTTATGAATAAATAAAGAAACATCACTTGGATTTATTCATTCATTTTTTGTCGCTCTCAGCCAGGCCAGCTGGGGACAAAGGACTTGAGCTAGCGTGAGTGACCGTAGTTTAGAGATCGATCTCCTCCTTGTGAAGAATAACGGAAATCTAATGGAGATACTCTCTACAGGATTCCCAGCTGTTTACAGCACCTGGTGTTCTAAGACGGTCACCCATCTGGTAACTGACTTAGCCAGACATTGCCTAACTTTTATGAACGTTCAGGAACCGGTGTATTCAATGCAATTCAGCCATAACATCACCAGAAAAAGTTTACCGCTTAAAAGTTGAATTTGATGTCTCTGGCTCAGAATTTTGCTATCTATATCCACAAAAAAATTTAGCAAATTATTTACCGTCTATGTGATGTGCGTGGGAAGTCTGGAAAACGGGTATTTTCAGTGGTCAAGAATTAATGCAAGCTGAACTGACATCGTTACTGGGTGTTCAGGTGCATCTGCGAAAAAGAAGAATGGCCGTGGATGAAAATATACACTTTGTGAAAACCGTCTCACTGGAATAACATGGCAAAACACACTGTATAGAAAACAAACATCTTGCATGTAAACCTTTGTTTTTGAAACACAAGACTTTGCTGGAACGAACGAAAGATGCAAAATGCGTGGATTGTAATAGCAGCCCAAGATGGATGTATCTCTGCCGTCGCTTATATCTACTCCTTCTTATCTCATCTCTTGGCCCTTCTGCTTTCTTCGACCCTTTGGCTCCTGTTTCTTTCTACGTCCTTTCTGCTCTTGCTGTGTCCGCAACCCATCTTCTCCCATCTAATCTGGTCTGCTGAAATAAATAGCTTTTAGTTTCCTTTCGTCTTGACCCAGTTCCGCCTTTCCATCTAACAAAGGCTGGGCCTCTGACTTGGGAGGCCACTTCAGAATCCAGCATTATCTGATGCCACCCACGCTATATCTCCGATGCCAAGTTGTATCATGTTACTGGCAGTAAGTGACACGATAGGGTTAATATTCATATAACGTAACTAATATATGCTCAAATCGTTTGTGACCACAGTTGGCACGCCAGAGAACAATGTCCGAAGAATTTACTGGAGCCATGCTATGTAAACACCTTTCACGAACATTGAATAAAAACTCGACTATTAAAATTACAGGATTGACTTAATATGTAGGCAGAAATGAGTGACTGTTCTGCACTCCACCCCAAATAAGCGTAAATGTTTTCAGTATCATTCAATGTACGTGCGTGATTTCTGCTCTCTGATCATAGATAATGATCTGCCAAAATTTTGAATTACATTTCGCGGGAGAACAAGAGATTGTAATTATCTGCAGACATTATTTTGTGTGTATTTGTCGTCTGTAATGAGCGGTATATTTGCTGAGTCATTTTGAGTAATGAAAAAAAAACCCACAGGTTTGGTTCATCAAAGTTCTTTGTCAGCATTCTGTGTTGAGGTGATCAATCAAAAGAAAAAATCAGAAGAGGCAGAGATCAGTGAACAAGTTACTTCTCTCGCCTTTTGTTGGATAGTAGTCACTAAAAAATGTCTAAATATGCTACTGAACACAACCTTAGGGATCATTTTAGAATAAAATTAGATTGCATATTGAACCCTTAACGAAAAACTTATTCAAGGAGAGAATTCTTTTTAAGAGAAAAAAGCGTTTTTTTAAATATAATAAGGATTGAATGCTCATTTTTCAGCCCTCTACCTCTATTGGTGCAAGATGAACGTGTGATATATACATACTTAGCCAGTTAGCCTGACCAATTTGAAAACTGAAGAAACCTATGTTGACAGGTTTGGTGACAGTTTTGGTTGACGGTTTTGGTTCAGCCCCTTGTAAAATCTGAGATTTTTAATTAGATTTTGCGTGAGAACAATTGAGTTTAATACCTGCTAATTTATCATTTATGTATTCACCGTTTGTAATAAGCCATGCGGTACATTCGCCAAGTCATTTAGGGCAGGAAAAAATAGCATGGCAGTATTGGGTTAAAGACTTAAAACTGTTCGGTTTAGGATGTACGCGTGATACATACATTCACAGCCAGTCAGGCAGACCAACTTGAAAACTGAAGAAACCTATGTAGACAGTTTGGGTGACAGTATTAGTAGCGTTCTTTGTTGCATTCTCGTAAGCTCTGTAATAGCAAAGTAATGAAATACCTATAACTATCAAATATTTTTTATAAAGTTTCCGGTAATCCAACAAGGGCATTAGTCCAACGATGCCAGCGCATTTCATCTGCCATTACTACAATACAATAAATCTTCCACTTACACAAGGCTGAGAAGATTCACATTCAATTCATTACTGTCAGGCCTATTTTTTATTTCATTTCCAAACCCTATCTAAACTAAAAATATGTAAACATTGATAGATATTTTATGCATTTTGAATCCTGCATCCATTATAGTATTCTATGCGAAGAGAATTCAAACCATTGTTGACCTCATGTGACCTGAGGTTGACTTCAAGCAAAATAGATCTCACCCAACCCCAGAATGGCGGCTGATTTCAGGTGAACCAGTACACCTTTTTAAGACTTCCTGTTTCCTACCATGTGTTCATTCAGCCTCATTTATAGTAATCGATCTCGTTGTACTCTTTTAATTGTGATTACCGTCTAACATTGTCATTAACAGTAAGTCCATAGCTTAGTAATAGGAAAAGCATTTAGATATTTATTTTCAAACATAATCTCTTCTTTGTCAATGCATTTAAGCAATTGATCAGATAGATCAAACATTCTGCTGTAAATATGCTAGATCTGAATTTTATCTATGTATTTTATATTCTACTCATTAATCGCCGTGGAAAAGATTCATGGATATATTTCAATATCTATTAGATGTATTTCAAATAAGCATTTCAATTTGAATAATGTAGGTTATAATCATTCTGTCAGATCATATATCTATTTCCTAATATATTTATATATATATATATATATATATATATATATATATATATATATATATATATATATATTTGACTGGTTTTAACAGCATACTTTTCTAATAGACATCCTGAGTTATCGTGACTAATCTCGCACGATGTATATGTTACCCCTTGCTGGAAATCACATTGTTAATTATATAACTACAATGTGTGAGTGTGTGTGTGTGTATGTGTGTTACTGGTTTCTACACCATATTTTCTATAAGCACAATACGTTTCTCAAAAGATGTCTTGAGTTATCGTCACAAAACTCTGATAAGTCCACAAAGCTGTGGTGCCAACTACTTTCCAATATGATGCTGAATTAGAGGTTATATATTGTTGTCACCTACGCCTCCTCAAACGTTTCACCAGCGTTGCCTCTGTACCATTCTGGTTGTGCACTGGAGCGACTTCATTCCTTACATAAGTGTCCTCAAGATTACAAAAGTCTCATGCATGGAGGTTATGCTCTACGAGACACATTGATGTTGGGCAGGTGACGTACCCAGGGTAGAAGACTTGTCTACAAAAAGGTTTTATTGTACCACGATGTGCCCATGTATCATTGTGACAAAGCGTGTACATGGACTCCTTAAAAATCATCTCAAGTGGAACCACACCACCACCAGTGGACAACACAAGTTGATGACAGGAAACATGGTGGCAGATAATTTTCCAGACAATCCCTCTTTTCGAGAAAGAAAAAAAACGCAGTGTCGAGAACTTATGTAATGAACTATGTGGTTTTCCTATTTCTCTATCCGTGACAGAGACGTTCTGTGGGCGTAGCCATTAACGACATAGGCTATGGAATCGGCGACTTAAGTTCAAGTTCTATTTGGGGCTGGTTATGTTTGCGTTACGCTGATGCCCTTTGGAAATACCTGAATCCACCTCCTCTCCCAGAGATGGATAAAATAGCATGGTAGATTGGGATCTCTAGCTTTGGAGGGGGAGCAACAATTCAGGAGAAAAACAACTTATTTCAAACCGGGGAGTGAAGCCCCTTTAAGGCGGTCTGACGCCCAAATTGACGTCCCCTCTACAGCTCCTACAGCCAAACTGATGCCAGACGTATCTCCATACACGTCTCCCAGGTATGCACCCTTGAAGAGACATTCCATTGTCTGTAAAGGGGACCATTCATCCATGACAATGGACTCTTCCACCGGAAGGTAAAAAAATTCGCCGATAAAAAAAAAGTATTTCCCTCCCACCATTTCATACAATGGACTCATCCACTAGAATAAGTTCTAAGAATAAGCTTTGTTTACATAGTTTTTGTTTTCTATTTTTGTTTCTGTTTTTGTTATTGTTTTTTCGTTTTTCATTTCAAAGAAATTCGAATATGTCTGAAGTTTGCCACTGAGATTAATTAGTAATAATATTAACTCGCCATCACAGTCAATAATCGAACCACCATGGCGTCCAAATTTGAAGTTATATAAAATGCTTCTATCAGAGAATGAATATGGTCAGAATAAATTCTGTATATGACATCACAGTCGTTTCTCCACTGGCAAACGTATGAAACAGAGTTTTTAAAAAATGTAGAAATATCTAAATTCTGGAGAATTTTGATACTATTAATGTACCTGTCAGAATAAGGCCCTTACAAAAGTGAGAAAACCTTTCTTTCCAAAAATAAAAGATGAAAAAAATTGGGAGGGTATTCAGTGGAGTGCTGATGCCAATTTTCAAGTCTGTCGATGAAACAGTATGGCCAGGAGTGCTGGAATACAAAAACTCATAGACACAGTACCCTTGGCCATCTTAGTTCGATGGTTTGTCTTCATCTTGATCACTTAAGTAGGGCGTTCCTATAATATGAAATAAAAACTTTTGTCAGCCAAAACGGCGTTTAGAGAATAAGCAATTATCATTCATTTATACGAGACAAACTTGTAGCGCTCCCTGACCTCAAAATCGGTGAGAATGGTGTACCAGGCTGAATTATTGGAGATGGTTGTGGTAGTAAGTACAGGACACTGTGTGAAGACGGTGTGTGCTGCCTCTATGATGGCTCTCAACAAAACAAAAGCTGAATGCTATTTCTGTTTCTGGCTTTTTTCGGAAAATGGAAAAAATGGCATAAAGCAAACTTTCGAAAAGCGGTTACTGCCTAAATTTGAATTCTATGAGATTGTTTTTCTAGATTTCTTTTTTTAATCATTACAAAGGAAGATTCCGTTGTTTCAAATGGTGGGTAAAAGATATTCTTCACAGAAAAATTTCTTTTAATTGGACAAGTCCATCATCATCATCATCATCATCATGATCAGTCTTTAACGTCTGTCGTTGGATATAGACCTTCCCCAAGATTCGCCACAATTCTCTTTGATAGGCGTTGCAGAGCCAGTATTTCCTTAATTTGTCTAGTTCATCTCTCCATCTTGCGATCTGCCGTCCTCGGTTTCTCATGTCATCTCTGGGGATCCATGTTGTGAGTCACGATGTCCATCGGTTGTCTTCTATTTCTGCAACATGGCCTGCCCATTGCCATTTTAGTTTTTCAAGACTATCATTATATAAGTGGATATTTCTTCAAACCTTTTTCCTCCTTCCGCCGTCTCATTTGCCTACTTCATACCTCCTCCTTCTCTTCTTTTTCATATTATTATTATTATTATTATTATTATTATTATTATTATTATTATTATTATTATTATTATTATTATTGTTATCATCATTAGCTATTTATGTCACCCTTAATATCGCATGTGGGATCTATTAATCAAATGCTTCAAAGATTTTATTCACTCTAATGATCAGATAGTGACATTGGATTCAGGTACAGTCTCAGATGCTCCCGTTTCTCGTGATGCACGAGACGATGACGCGTAAGATAATGACGCATGAGACAATAACATTGTCCCCATTTTCAACCGATCCATGGAGACCCAATCATTGTTTATGAAATGATTGTTGTTTTTGTTTTTCTTTGAGGGGCTGGGGCACTAGCCTGACACCAAAGGCGTTGTCCCCAACCATCGGACCGCAGAGCATATGCCAACAGGCTACGGGAAAACAGCACGATTTGGAGATACTTCTTTGAAGAATAAAAACGAATTGATTTACTCATATCTTTATATCAAGTAAGATAAACAAATTTCGGAACGAAACTGAGTTTTCTCAGCTACTTACAAGTGACATATAGTTGGCTTATTTCCAATACTCCTGTTGCGGAAGCATCGTGCCGAAAACGTTAGGGGTCCCTGTCTTGCAGTAAATTCTGGCTTTAGAAGAAAGAGGAAATATTCGCAGTTATCACAATTTTTTGACTAGTCTTTAATTTGTCTTATTTCTGCTGCTTCTTAAGGCAACTCTAGAGTCGCATCGAGCATTGGCAGCTTAATGGGTGAGGCATGGTCACGGTAAGACAGGCACCCAAGACCTTCATTTTTTTAATTTCCTGTATATGCTGCTCATTTAACTGTCAAAAAATAACAATCTGGGAGTTGTACTAAATAAGATGGTAGAAATACTTGTAAAGAATTTGTAATACTTAACTATGTTTTATCTAAGGAATTCAAAGACTCTCATTAACAATCACGGGTGTATTTTAGCACTGAAAGCAATTGAATATGGTGCACATAGGTAAAGTATTGATATTTCCTATCGCTTCCCACGGACTTTACCGCGACTCCAATAACCCGGCTTTGTTTAAATCATTTTCTATAATAATAAACAAAATAAAGCCGACATTAAGGGGAAAGTGTGATGATTAAATTCCGATTTTTTTTTATCGAAAAATTTGCAAGTTTTGGCAATCAGCCTATATATTGGGTGTCGAAAATCAGAAAAAAATTCTTTATACGGATCATAGAAAGTGTTATTGACCGACAGGGAATCTCGAAAATCACACTGTTTATAATATGAGCAGATTTTTTTTAACCTTTCTCCTTCTTCTGCCTTCTCTTTCTTTTTTGTCCATTCTTCGTATGATCATCATCATGTTTGTAATTATCATTATTATTATTATCATTATCATTATTATTATTATTATTATTATTATTATTATTATTATTTGGAATCTCACACCAGTTGCCTGGTGGTAACCGCTGGAGTTTGAGTGACAGCAAGTCTCCTCAAGTCTCCAGCCCTCCTCTCCTAGTACTCATACGTGTCGCAGTAATTCTGCAATTTACAGTTTCACACCGGTTGCCCAGTGGTCGTCGCTGAAGGCTGAGTGACAATAAGTCACCTCAGGTCTTCAGCTAACGTCTCCTCTCTCTTCCGCATATCATGACAGAGCTACAATTCGTTGCAGTACTTATATCTCTAGCACCTTCCTCAGTATCGGTGCAGTTCCCAGTAGTGCTGTGGTCTGTACGGTCTCTATCCTTCCCCTAATCCCGATCTCCTCCAGTCTCACCCTCAGCGTATTGGAGACAGTTCCTAGTGCGCCCACTATGATCGGTACTACCCTGGTTTTCATGTTCCATATCTTTTTACTCTATGGTCTGCAGGCACAGCAACGTCTACTATTCGGCAGGCCTTCCTTTTTTTTGTCTACTATTACTAAGTCCGGTCTTATTGCCTGGATGAGGTGGTCAGTTTGGATGTCAAAGTCCCAGAGTAGTTTGTGGTTGTCATTCTCCAAAACTGCCTCTGGCTTGTGCTGATACCACTTTTCCACATGGTTGAATCCCATTTGTTTGCTTAGTTCCCAGTGTATCATCGTTGCTACTCTATCGTGTCTATGCTTATACTCCTTCTGGGTGAGTTGGCTACATTCACTAGTTATGTGGTTTACTGTCTCATCTCTTTCACTGCACATGCAGCATTTGCTGTTTGTCTGTGTTGTGTCGATTTTTGTTTTTATGTAGTTTTTCCTGATGCTTTTGTTTTGGGCTACCATGATGAGCGACTCTGTTTCTCTCTTAAGGTTCCCTTTTCGTAACCACGTCCATGATTTCTCGTCTGCTACATCTTGTATTTGTCTTTTAAACTTGCCGTACAATTTTTTCCCATCCCATCTTTCTTTTCTTGTTTGCTGTACTGTTCCATTGTTTTCTACTTTATTGCTTGTTGCACTATCTCTCGCGCTCTTTATGATTTCTTCACTATTTGTTTGCACGTATCTCTCTAGGACTACTTTAGCTCTCTGGACACAATCTTCTATGCTGATGAGCCCCCTGCCACCTCCTTTGTCTTAACGTATAGTCGATCTGTATCATCTCTAGGGTGTAATGTTTTATGCATTGTCATAAGTTTCCTTGTTCGCCTATCCATTGATTAGAGCTCTTCCTTTGTCCATCCTGGGAATGGTCCTGTATACCTAACTACTGACACAGCCCAGGTGTTCATTCCTTTTATTAGATTTCTGCTGTTTAATTTGGTCACTAATATTTTCCTTATCCTTCTGAGGTATTCTCTCTTTATTTTCTCCTTCATCTCTTCCCGTTTTATCGTGTCACATTCAAGGACACCTAGGTACTTGTATCGGTCTTGTGCGGCCAATGCCCTAATCTTGCTGTTGTCCGGGAGTTCAATTCCTTCAGTCATTGAAAGCCTTCCTTTGTGCATCACCATGATTGCGCATTTTTCTATTCCAAACTCCATTCCTATGTCCTCACTATATTCCCTTACTTCGTTGAACAGAGTCTCTAGCTCTCCCTTGTTTTTTTGCGAACAATTTTATATCGTCCATGTACATTACGTAGTTGATCTTTCCTGTTGTTTTAGAGAAATGGTATCCTTTGCTGTTTTTCAGGATTCTGTTGAGCGGTATCATTGTTAGAACAAATAATAGTGGGGACAACGAGTCTCCTTGGAAGATTCCCCTTGTTATTCCTACCTCTGCTAGTTTGTCCCCTGCGGCTGTCAAATCTACTTTCCAGTCTTCCATCGAATTACCAATGAATTTAACCACCGGTTGGCTAATTTTGAACATTCTAAGGCATTTGAGTATCCAGCTATGTGGAATCATATCGTACGCTTTTTTGTAATCAATCCATCCCATTGCGATATTCTTTCTCCTTTTCCTTACTTCTCTTAAGATCATCTCGTTTGCCCCTTTGGTTCCTATCCTACACCCTTTCTGTTCTTCTGGTAGTAGTCCCCTTCTATCCATTGACATGTATATTCTCTCTGCTATTTGCCCGGTCAGGATTTTCCACATAAGTGGTAGGCACGTGATTGGTCTATAGTTGCTTGCTATGTTCTCCTTTTCTGGGTCTTTTTGGATGAGGGTGGTTCTACCTTTGGTCATCCATTCTGGTGCCTTGCCTTCGTTTAGACAATTTTGGAGTAGGTGGGTGAGTCTGCCGTGAGTTGAGTTCTAGGAGGGCGTTCGTTTCTATGTGCTGTAAGAGGCAGTTATTATTATTATTATTATTATTATTATTATTATTATTATTATTATTATTATTATTATTATTATTATTATTGTGGTCACCGCTGGGGACTTAGTAACAGCAAGTTTCCTCAAGTCTCCAGCCCTCCTTTCATATCGTTATCACCTGTTACAACGGCGCTGTGATTTGTGCCGCCTTCACAATGTCTTTTTCTTGGCTGTTAGTTCATTGCTACCAGCTTGGGTCGTAGATTTCATATTTTCCAGTACTCTCCTCAGTATTCTCGCAGTGTGTGGTCTGTATAGTCTCAATTCTCCCTCATATCTGCAGTTCCTCCAATCTTATTTTCACTGTCTTTGGTATAGTTCCGAGTCCACCCACAATTATTGGTATCACCCTGAATTTCATGTTCCACAACCTCTTCAATCTCCTCAACAAGTCCTGGTATTTTCCTAGTTTTTCACTTTCTTTCCTATTTATTCTGTGATTCTCTGGTACGCCACGTCTATTATTTGGTAGGTTCTCCTTTTCTTGTCCACGATTACCCGGCCCAGTCTTCTCGCTTGGATGGGGTGGTTATGCCGACCGTGATATTGTATAAGATATCTGTTAAACAAATGCTTCAGGCTATTATGTGGTATCTAGAGACACATTGCTATCACGTCACATGAACTCATGCAAGCTCACGAGGCCCCCCGAATCATGAAAATCAGCAATTGGATTCACACTTGTGTCACGTCACCTCACGTAATTTTACATGTGGTCACCAAACCTCACATGTCTAGATTGAAAAAAATACAAATGCAGAAATAGAAAACGTGAGGTGTGAAATCGCTTGAACAGACGGGCAAGGTCTTGTGATATTGCGTGACTTGCAGCCATTACATCAGTGTATATCCTAGCAATTCAAATAAGCGATTAACTGGCCCGCTCACTTTTGACGCTGAAATAAACACACAAATGTGACATTAATGGCAATGAGTTTCCGCCTTAAGTCTCTTTAATATCTCATCTCTATCCTTTGAGTCTAGCTGGTTTTAGTCATGTTATCGTATGGATCGTTTTTAATTCTCTCTCGGATTTCCCAGTATCCAGATCATTTTGAAAGACTCTTCTGTGGACCTGCTTCAACAATGATGGATACAACTGTCACTTCTATAATCCACCTTCTTTTTCCCTTCCAGTTCTCGAGCAATATTTGTCTCCTATGCTATAACTTTTTATCGAAGTGATTCTTTATCGAAACGACTTTTTATCGAAAGAATATTTCATGAAACAATTTTCCATTGATACGACACTCCATCGAAATAGCATTTTATCGAAACGATTTTTCATCGAAACGACATTTCATCGAAACGATATTCCATCGGAACGACTTTTTATTGAAACGACATTTCATCCGGTCGATTTTTATCAAAAGAGCTTCCATTGAAACGACTTTTCTTTTTTTTTATCAAAACGACCTCTCTCCAGATGTTCTTTTCATTCTTTTTACCATGGTGTCTGCTTGAACAACAAACCTTTACTCGATTTATTCAAATTATTCGTGTAATAACCGACATCTCACAATTTCTTCTATCACTTAAATTAGACTCCAATACTTCAAAAGTTTGTCAGTATAACGAAATGGTCCAGCTGGTAATTTCTCAAGTATCGTTTCCATCAATGTTGACAATTCTATTGACTAATTTCGATATCTCAGACTGGTGTATTTCATAATTTGATCACTCTCCAAGTGTTTAAAACTGTGTTTCAAACAGCTGTTTGAACATTTCTCTGACGGTCATTTGCTCCCAACGAACCAAAATCAAAAAAATGAATTGACGTTAATATCAACGGCCACGGGCTGTTTCGAAACGAAACGAAAACCTGGCAACAAGAGATCGAATTCCTAATTCACAAATAGTGATAAATTGGGAATTTCAAAGGCTGTCTGGAGACGGGGTAATATAAAGAAGACTGATATGTAAAGCCAAAGTAGGAGTGGTTTTGTCGTACTCTAATAATGAATATGCTGATCAGTGACAATGTTTTTCCAAATATTATTCAGTTCGCATTCCACGGAATGTTTATCTATGATTTTACCGAATGCATATTGTAGCACAGGCGCCATGTGCAGAATGAAGTCTCTTAGATGACGATTGGAGGATACCAGGTTCCATGAGCTTAAGGAAGTCTTTTGGATGACCATTGGAGGGTGCCAGGTGCCATTAGCAGAACAAAGTCTCTTAGATGACAATTACAGAATACCAGGTACCATGAACAGAAGGAATTTTTTCGATGACCATAGGAGGATATCAGGTGCCGTAAGCAGAACGAAGTCTTTTGAATGACCATTTGAGGGTACCAGGTGCGATAAGCAGAACAAAATGTCTTGGAACGCCATTGGAGGATACCAGGTGCCATGAGCAGAACGAAGTCTTTTGGGAGACCATTGGAGGGTAATAGGTGCCATAAGCAGAATGAAGTGTTTTGGATGATGATTGGAGAATACCAGGTGCCATGAGCAGAAGGAAGTATTTTTGTTGGCTGTTGGAGGGTACTAGGTGCCATAAGCAGAACGAAATCTTTCAGATGACGATTGGGGGATACCAGGTGCCATGAGCAGAAGGAAGTATTTTGGAAGAACATTGGAGGATACCAGGTGCCGTAAGCACAACAAAGACTCTTGGATGTCCATTGGAGGATACCAGGTGCCATGAGCAGAACGAAGTTTATTGGATGACCATTGGAGGGTACTAGGTGCCATAAACTGAGCCAAGTCTCTTAGATGACCATTGGAGGATACCAGGTGTCATAAGCAGAATGAAGTTTCTTGGCAAGCCAGACGTGAATCTCACTAACAATTGCCCGTGTGTTCCTTATAAGCTGGAAGTGGATCTGGCAATCAATGGCCAATGTATACCTAACCCTGCAGCACCCATGATTTTCATATAAGCGGAGAACAATGATACATACTTACTTGTACTTGGATTGCAATGGAGAAGTGGAGACGTCGTTTCTATTAGTCTGTCCGTCTGTTATTGTCAAGGTTCAGTCCAAACCAGGAGTTGGCTTTGTTTTTCTATCGTGACAAGAGCAACAAGAAGTAGAGGAGCAATCCTCATGAAATTTAGGGAGGTGAAAATTAACACATACCCTTTATGTGTTTTGAAATCATGAGTAAGTGATTGGTGACCGGCTTCCTTACTAATTGACGGATAAGCAAGTGCTTATTTCATTCTAATGAATGGATACATTTGAATTAATACATGTTTATTATATATACAATAAAAAAGTAACAGTAATCATTTTCAGTCGGGAGAGAGGTAAGAGCGAAGTCTGACCATGCAGCAGGCAGGTTGGTTATCTTTTCTTCTCCTTAAGCTTTTTCCTATCATCCACTCCCATTGACTGTACATTTTGCGAACACGTTATCTCCTCCTCCCATTGACCACCCCTCATTACGCTGGACGAAGGGTTGGACTTTCCTTATGTTGGAGTCTCGTAGACAGGTTAACAACCAAGACTGGAAAACCCAGTCTTTCTAGCTATTTACCTATGCCTTTTCCAAGAACATTTGTGTAAAGTGAACGAAAACTGTATCGGTCGGAGTTCGAACTCGATCCGCCAAATCTATTCTCCGTTAGACCACTCTCACTCCAGTAAAACCTTGCCTTTGAAAGAGTCCGTATCAAATGTTGCAACTGATCGGGAGAAAATCCATACCGAAATCCAAATGCGTTGATTTCAACACTTATTAACTTTTGTCAACGGGTTACAAGCTGAAGAACAATCGATCAAACTTTGGGACGACTCCAGGAATCTAATTTTGATTAGGAGAAATTTTCATATTCTAATCCGAAGTCAAAAATCCAGAATCCTGCGTTATAAGCGTTGCTACCATTGGAAAGAAAAAAAATTTACCTCCATCACATTTAGGAAGAGGCCGTAGAATGGATCAGCCGAAACGTGGCGTTAACGACACAAACATCAAGAAGGCGTTCAACAGTCAAAAACATATTTGAATGTTAATGACATTTCTCAACACTAAACAATTCTGTCGTCATTTTTCACGACATTGGAATATGGACAAAGGAAGAACTCCAATCAATGGATAGCCGAACAAGGAAACTTATGACAATGCATAAAGCGTTACACCCTAGAGATGACACGGATAGACTATACATTAAGAGAAAATAAGGTGGCAGGGGGCTCATCAGCATCGAAGACTGTGTCCAGAGAGCTAAAGCAGTCCTAGAAAGGTATATACAAACGAATAGTGAATAAATCATAAAGAGTGCGAGAGATAGCGCAACAAACAACAAAGTAAAAAACAATACAGCAAACAAAAAAAAGAAAGATGGGAAAAGGAAAAATTGTATGGAGAGTTTAAAAGGCAGATACAAGATGTAGCAGACGAAAAATTATGGACGTGGTTACGAAAAGAAAACCTGAAGAGAGAAACGGAATCGCTCATTATGGTAGCTCAAAACAAAAGCATCAGGACAAACTACATAAAAACAAAAATCAACAGAACACAGACAAACAGCAAATGCTGCATGTGCAGTGAAAGAGATGAGACAGTAAACCACATAACTAGTGAATGTAGCCAACTCGCCCAGAAGGAGTATAAGCATAGACACGATAGAGTAGCAACGATGATACACTGGGAACTAAGCAAACAAATGGGATTCAGCCATGTGGAAAAGTGGTATCAGCACAAACTGGAGGCAGTCCTGGAGAATGACAACCACAAACTACTCTGGGACTTCGATAACTAAATCGACCACCGCAAGAAGGCCGGACTTGGTAATCGTAGATAAGAAGAGGAAGACCTGCCAAACAGTAGACGTGGATGTACCTGCAGACCATAGAGTAAAGAGGAAGGAGAGTGAAAAACGTGAAAAATACCAGGATCTAGCAAGAGAATTGAGGAAGATGTGAAACATGAAAGCCAGGGTAGTACCGGTCATAGTGGGTGCACTGGGAACTGTCCCAAAAACACTGAGGGTGAGACTGGAGGAGATCGGAATAAGGGCAAGGATTGAGACTGTACAGACCACAGCACCATTGGGAACTGCACAGATACTGAGGAAAGTGCTAGAAATATAAGGACTGCAACGTTAACTGTCAATAGTGACCTAACAGAGGAAGGGAAATGAAAGCGGAAACGCAAATTGTAGCACTGACATGATAGGCGAAAGAGAGAAGAGATGCTGGCTGAAGACCTGAGGTGACTTATTGTCACTCAGCCTTCAGCGACGACCACTGGACAACCGGCGTGAAACTGTAAATCGCAGTATTACTGCGACCAATGAGTACTAGGAGAGAAAGGCTGGAGACTTGAGGAGACTTGCTGTCACTCAAACTCCAGCGGTTACCACCAGGCAACTGATGTGAGATTGCTAGTAATAATAATAATAATAATAAGAAGAAGAAGAAGAAGAAGAAGAAGAAGAAGAAGAAGAAAATTTTAAAAAAACACTACACACATGATGGTTGAGGTACGAACCACAGTGCTGCTGTGATTGGTGAAGGAGAGATGAGAGGAGGGCTGAAGACCTGAGGAGATTCACTGTTACTCAGCGTCAACGATAAACACCAGACAACTGGGGTGAAACTGTAAACCACAGCACGGCTGAAGACTGCAAGAGGAGGGCTGGAGACCTAGGGAGACTTGCTGTCACTCAGTCTCCAGCTGTGACCACCACGCAACTGGTGTGAAATTTTTCAGCAACAATGATAATATTAATGATAATATTTTTTTCGGAGATTTAGACATTAAATAGTTATTGTCAAATCAAATAGTTATTGTCAAAGAGAAATAACCTGATACATTATTTAGAGGTGAGACAGGTAGGCGACTTAAACAAAGTTGATTCAGTTCTCTTCAAATGAAGTTATCTAATGTTACCGACCATGGAATAGATAAGTCCACAGAGAAGGTCACGTTTATTTACTAGTAATGTGATTATCTCTGATTACATTATTTTTAATAGCCAGAGTTATTGAGTAACGCCCTATATTTCATTATTTATCCAAACATCTTCGGTTTTTTTTTGGTTTTTTTTAGAAACAGTAAACCAAAACTGTCACCAAAACTATCAGCATAGGTTTCTGCAGTTTCAGAGAGAGTCTTGTTACCCGGCTATGTATGGATGGTGCGCACAGGCCGCGCCAATGGAGCTAGAGGGCTTAAAATCTTAACAATTACCCAGTATATCTAGAAAAAAAACGGTGTTTTCGTTTTTTTACCTCATCTCACGGCTTTTAGCGATGGTTTCAATTTACTATGTAAATCTAACCTAAATTGGTCCCTAATTTTTTGTTAGATAGTTTTCACGCTTGTTTTATATTTGTTTTTTTGTTTTTGTTTTGTTTTGTTTTTCAATTTGAACTTTTTAGTGAGCGTTGTCTAAAAAAATAGTCGAGGGAAGTAACTTATTCATTGATCCCCCTCTTTTCCAATTTTTCAATTGATCACCCTCAACATGGTATACTGGTATTGGGATGGTTTCTATCAATGACTAACCAGACCTGTTTTGTTTTGTCTTTTTGTTTGTTTGTTTTTTCTCTTTTTCTTTGTGTGTGTTTTTTCCGTCCATCCTATTTCTCGTCTGCATAAATTAATAGTCGGCAAGTCTTGGCTTGTCAATCCGTTGAAACATTCTCAATATACCCCAAGTTCCGATTACAGATCGGCACGTTGATATGATATACCCCGAAAACTTTGTTTAACTTTTCTTTGTTACTTATTGGGGGGGGGCGAAGGGGGGCGTGGACAGAAGTGCGTCCGTGGTTTGGTTCAGCTCGTTTTCGTTGTGATTTAAAAATTAATTTTCATCATTTGAAACTTGTTGGTGTTTATATCTAGTGCCAGCCCTTTTTCCTGAAGAACGACATAGGCCTTGTTTAACCCTTTGGCGAGCAATTTAAGACGACGGTTTCGTTTGTTTCACGTCTGTAAATGAACCTTCACTCAGGACCAGCACGAAGTTTTGTCAGCACACTGGGTAAGTTGAAATTTGGCGCCCTTCAAAGCCTGGCTGAGCTCGTCGTCGATCATGATGATTTACTTTATCAATCGTTTCTCTTAATTTCACTTCATTATCAGGAGAATGCATTGGTCGTATACTCTTCTTTTTAGGATTATTGGGATCATCTGGTTCTTGAAAGTTGAGCTTGCTCTGTCGAAGGCTTGCCATCCCAAAGTGATTCTTCGCTTGATTTCCTCCTCTTTTGTGGGTCTCGTGAAGATTTGTTGTCCTAGGTAGATGTAGTGGTCTACACTGCCGAGTTTTGCCTTTTCTATCTTGACAGTTATATTCTTATTCTCAACATGATTATTGCACAATCCACGCTGCTTACTAATGATTGTGGAATGACAATCTTGGAGTTGCAATAAAAAGCAACATAAATAAGATGAAAGAGTACTTCCCCCTCTCTATCATGGGCATTGCAGAGCAAGTACTTTCTGAATTTATCTAGCCCGCCATGCAATCTTACTTTCTGTCGGTCACAATCTCGGATATGATCTCTGGAGATCCAAGTCGTAGAGCCAATACCCTCAGAACTGGACTAGTTTGTCTCCCCATCTTGCATTCTGTCGGCTTCAGTTACGCATGTGATCTCTGGGGAGCCATGTTGTTAGACGTGATGTCAATCGGTTGTCCGTCATTTTTACGACATGACTAGCCCATTGCCATTTGAGTTTTCTAATTGTTTCTATAATATCACGGGCTTCTGTCTTTTATCTAATACACTGTTGTCTTACGTCTCACTTTTATGCACTTTTGCATCCTTGTGCTGGCCATGGCTTCAGTCATCTCTGCTTGAGCTCCACATATCATATTTACTAACTACTCCACCCGTTTTGCAAATTATGAACAAGATTTAGAATGCGGCAAACACCCGATGTACCACTTAGTTCTCTCCTGCGCTATTTCAGCTGGATGGATGGGGGGTGGACAGTCAGAATTTGAACTCGAGCAAATTCTTCGAGCCACTATCCACCCGGCCAACCTGAACCTTCATTAGGGCGTATATGATTATTTTTCTTCTCCATATGCTTGGTTTATTATGCACTCTTGGGTACCGAACAATCACCTCCACCTGCTCATTAATCTTCCCTTCTGAAAAGTCCAATCCCGCCTTAATTCCACCCCAACGCTTAATAATTATTCCGAGATGATTGAACTAGATTTTTAATGATTGTGAAACATCAGTTAAGTTCACTCCATTTCAGAACCAAATCCAGACAATATTCATGCTGGGTGCATATCTGAATATACATATTTTTTTATAGAATACGGACGCATTCACATGATCTTCGTATTTTTTTAAAGTCTTTTTCCACCCTTGCTTATTCCAACCTCAGCTAATTGAAATCCCACTGCTTATTTCACACCTGAATTATTCGGAGCTCAAGATTACTTGACATCTACCTCAAGCCCTTATATTTTTCTTCGATATGGTTAAACGTACAATACCTGGTCTTTTGCTGCAATAAGTGAAACCTGAATTTATCCTTTACGCTGCAACAGCGCGAAGGGCCATTGAATTCAAAAGCAACCAAGTCATTACATTTCGTTTTATCACAATACTGATCTAGGCCAATCACTTCGCAGACCCTTACCATGAGTACAACAACAGGATCGGTTGATGGCTGCTAAGTGTGACAGACATGGCAAGAAATTAGACAGGAGAACGGAAGATTATTAATCTAATAAAAGGCGCAGCATAGCCAAATTTAAATCTACCTTTGTTTGGATCTAAGAGCGGACTGACCTTCATAATAGAGGTAATGGAAGTGGGTTCAAATCTAATTGGGGGCCCATTTCTTTATTCTTCAACCATCATTATTGTATGTATGATAAATATTTTTTTTTAATATTCTGCTGTATAAATGCATTTGTTCATTAGAATGAACCAGCCATTGCATATCTTTAATTTAAAATTTCGTACATACGTATGACTTAAGTTTTACTCAGTCAGTAAAAGAGTCACCCGTGGATAACTTGGTCGTGATTTGTAACCATGGTTATTTCATATATCGGTTTGATCTAGCGTGCCTTGAAATGCACAGAGTGAAGAGTTTACTCCCTTGAATTAGGTGAGGATTGTTGTTATTACGCTAGAAAAATAAATTCGATGAGGTTTGTTGCTGTTGTTGCTATCGTTATGGTAGAATAAAGGATTCAACTCCAGACTTGTCCAGTCGTTTGACAAACAAAAGGCTACATTAATGAAGAATGACAACCAACAAACAATTAACTGCAGATTTCAATATACCTCAGCATAAAAGGATGTTTTCACTGATTGAAAAATCTTAATTCAAAAGGATTGCCGTTCATAAACCGTTCCTAATTTAAATACGAGCAGACTAGTCGAGTGCATTTATGAAAGGACCACCTAACAACCTCCCCCAAATAGTTACAAAAGGTTTCTAAAACTTTTTTTTTTTTTGATAGTGTTAAATGCGCTCAATAACATACTAAAAGTCTACCACAGTCTCTCTCTAAAAGCTAAATCTGTCACGGTTGATATAGATAAATATATAGAAGCAGCAAAGCCTAGACAGGTGTGCATATGTTAATTCAAAAGAATGTATAATACAAGCACGAGTGGTAGGTCTCGAAATCACATACACACATGTCATGTCAAGCAGTTCAGAGAAAATCTAAACAGTTTCTCAGTACTACCGCCCCTGGATAAACTTTACAGCTTCTTTAAATAGAATAAAATAACAGTTGTCATGCCATTCAGCTGACCCAGGTGGTGCTCAACAGTCTGACTACTGAAAAGATATTATTTTCAGGATGGCGTGAAAAATAGCTGCTAGATTTTTCCAACGGTTTCTTGAAGTATCGAGTGTGCTGTATATAACAAGAGTCTACCACAGTCTGGCCACTCGAAAGGTATGATTAAGATTGCACCCATGATGTCTCAAAATCAGTCGGCTACATTTATGAAAAAAATGACCTTACTCCACACAAACTGCAACGAGAAATTTCTCAACGGTTGTTTGTAGTATCATGCCACAGTCTAAACTTTCGGAATCTATAATTTTCAACATGACATCAAAGATGGCCACCAAATTCATAAGATATCCCATCATTTTTTTCATTATCCAACCAAAACAACTTTTTCTGGGTTTTTTTCGGAGCTTCGAGTATGCTCAATAATGTATCAAAAGTCAACAACAGTCTGACCACCGGAAAGGTATGATTTCCAAAAAGAGTCCAAGATTAAAAATAAGATTAGACTTTACAATAGTCGGCTGCATTTATGGATAAAACCTACGCTCTATCCAACTCCAGATAGCGACGAAAGGTTTCTAAACGTTTATTTGCAGTATTAGGTGTGATTGATAATATACTGGAAATCTACCACAGTCTTACTTCTTGGATTGTTTAATTTTCAAGATCGCATTTGAGATGACTAGCAAATCCTCTAAATGCCCATTAGTCCTTTACTATTTATTATATACAAGTAATTTTGGTGATTAATCCAATGTTTTGTGGATCTAGGAGTCCAATTCGCCTATTTAGATTATAGTAAAGTTATTGCAATCACGAGAACAATTGACAATTTCACAAGATAAGATGGAGGAATTTCACACAAATACGGATTTCGTACTTGAAAGGAAAATTGATAGAATAGTATGAAGACAATATTCGTTCTGTGACAATGAAGAGAAATACAGCTCGGGTACTGAGATCTTATTTCAACACCCAAGGACGAAGAAGGGGTGTCTGTTATGGTGCCATTGCACAGCCGTACACCGACTTTACCGTATGGCATCAAAGTAAAGTGACTGTACTTCTTGATGGTCATGGTAAAGGTACTTCCATCAAAGACAATTCGCTCTAACAATGGAGGCAAAAACAACCATCTGATCGTCAGATGTAAAATTTGAGCTTGAGGGAAGACAGAATGATTTCCTTTCCGGACACCGTAACAAACAAAGACTTATCGATGTTGTGATTGGAGAAGCATAGTTATCAGTGCATCGGGAGATGCAGACGTGGACTTAGTCAAGGCTACAATCAAGGCGTCACTACATATCCACGGCCTTGATAGAGGAGGATGCAGACTTACTCATTCTCC
This sequence comes from Thysanoteuthis rhombus, assembly GCA_963457665.1. Lineage (NCBI taxonomy): Eukaryota > Metazoa > Mollusca > Cephalopoda > Oegopsida > Thysanoteuthidae > Thysanoteuthis > Thysanoteuthis major. The sequence goes on from OY735217.1 coordinate 7,803,657, forward strand.
CTCTCTGTTAAGCTGATTCAAACAATAGGGGCCTCTTTTTTTGTTCAGATGAGTCCAAAGTTCTTAAAACAAGTCCTGGTTAGTGATTCGTGTTCTCAGTTGTTCATTCACGTTTTATCAGGATGTGAGATAACATCATACCTTTACTGTGTGGCAAAATGTCAGCATTATAGAAACGTGCAAATGATGACTCGATCAACCCAGATCTGTAAAAATACGTTCGTGTTCCCGAATTAAGCAAACAATGTCATAAAAGACCTTGACAGTAGGGCAACCGCATTTATATTTGGTGGCAAGTGTATCAATTCACTTGCCTCTTAGCGCTAGAACCCTTTAAGCAAGCAAATCATCACCGCCAAATGATTTGTCACCTAAGAACGTCTCCCTCCTACTTAGTCTTCAACTAAATATCATTGCCTTAGAGTGTAGAATCAGATCCTGGATAACTAGAAAGGGGTATGAAATAAACCCGATGGATTGGAGATTGAGATTTGATGCCAAGCCTGACCAAGAAAACTGCTGCCCAGGAAAGTTTACTGCAGGGGGTCCACTGCAATGGCAAAATTACCTACAGAAAAACCATGGTGTAGTTATAGAGGATACAGACAACCATTCCCGCTCCCTGTGGATCATGTCAAATCGGAAATTGTGAAAATTCACAAAATCTACTTTCAGTGGACGAAGATTTGGATTATGACTTATCGATCTGGGGCAGATCAAATCTATTTTATTTCTCAGAAATAAGTATTATGTGATTATCAATAATTTTAATATGCTAATTAGATTCCTAGACATCCAAGGCATGATGTATCACTTTCTAGGATGAATAATGAAGGAGTAATGGGTATTTTAAGGATTTGGCAGCTACCTTGGATGCCATGTAGAAAATTATTCCTTTCCATTTGTCAAATTGTCGCAGAGTTTTGATGTGTTATAAAGCACACTGGATACTACGAAAGTCCGTTGGACTAAACATGATTGATAATGAATTTGCATTTTGAAGATTTGGCGTCATCTTGTAAATTATGACTTTTTGCCGGTAGGACTGTAGTAGACTTTTTGAATATTATCAAGCACATCTGTTGCCGCATAAAAACCGTTTAGATACCTTTTGTTTCAATTTTTTAAGGGAACAGGAATGCAACCGACCAATTTGGCGACCATGTTGGATGCCATCTTGAAAATTAAACCTTTCCAGCGGTCAGATGGTGGTAGCCTTTTGATTTGTTATTTAACATACTTGTTACTGCAAGAAAACTTTGTCAAGATAGGGAGAAAAGATGTGCATACTTAGTAATAATATCCAATATAAACACCCCGTGAAAGTTACGGGAAACCTGTCCAGATACAAAGCTCGAGATAAACGGGATGTGGATATGAAAGCTGAAAAAATACCTGGGGGCATTGGAGCTCTAGAACTCATGAACGAGAGGACAGAAAACTTACCAGACGTATCCCAGTTAACATCAACCTCTAGGTTGTCCAGAAGATCACTCTTCTCGGCTCAGTCAACGAAGACCATAGCATGGACCCGGTGCAAAACAAGATACATGAAACGAGCCAATACACAAAGGAAACCTGAAGAGAGAAACAGAATTGCTCATCATGGCTGTCTAGGACAAATGCATCAGGGCATACCGTATCAAAGCGATAATGGACAGAACCCTAATTAACAGTAAATGCCGCTTATGCCGAGAAAGGGATGAGCCCATAAATCACATAACCAATGATTGTATTCAACTGACCCAAGTCGCAACAGTTATACAATGGAAATGAGCTAACAAATTGTATTCGACCATGTAGAAATGGCACCAGCACAATCCAGAGACAGCCCCGGGGGAAAGGAAGAAAGGAATATTGCAGGTTTGGCAGCTATCTAGGACACCGTCCTGATAATCATAACTTTTCAGTCGTCAGACTGTGACAGACTTTAGTATGTTATTAAGTACAGATGATACTACAAGCAACGGTTGAGAGACCTTTTATTGCAATGGGGGGTGTCATGAATGTATCCGACTAATTTGTCAGTCATTTTGGAAATTATACTTCTCCAGTAGATAGACTGTGATTTATTTTTAAGCACGCAATAGTACAAAAATACCGTTGGAGATATTTATTGAGGATGAATAATCAATGAGTAATGGGTATTTAAGGATTTGATGTTCATCTTGGACACTATCTTGAAAACTATGAGTTTCCAGTAATCCAGACTGTGGCAGATCTACAGTATTTACTTAGCATACCTAATACTACAAAACACATAAATACACTTGTCTAGACATAAACAATGTGCTGACTTTGATAGTTTTAAACTGTTGAACTGTTACTCCCATAAATCTAATAAATTAAAAATTTTATTATTCTGAACAATGCTATGCCGAGTTTTCAATGTAGATCTCTGGACCTTAAAAAGTGCACAAGATCTGTTGGAAATATTAAACAAATTTTATACAGATCATACCATTAACTGCGAAAGATGGGAATATCCGTTATAATTTATTTCATAATTACTTGGTGCTGGTTTGGAGTCAGGGCTTTTATCTTGCAATGGATTCTATGGCAGTAGACGAGGGATTTTATCTCGTAATGGATGATCATTTTGCTTCAACACTTTCAGTGGTTTATAGTTTAATTGCAGTCTTACGAACTTTTTTCAATCGTGTCCTATTTTAATGGGGCAAATCTATTTCGCGACCCTTTTCGATGAAGCAAAGGTTTTTGAGATCCTTTTTAATGATGCAAATGTTTTCGCAACCTTTTTTGATGAAGCAAATATTTTCCTGACCCTTTTTGATAAAGCAAATGTTTCTGCAACCCTTTTTGATAAGGCAACAGTTTTACAACCCCTTTTGATAATGCAAGCGACCCTTTGCCTATTTTTACAGTCATAATTGAACACTAACTAAACATCAAAAAAATGGACATCAAAAAATTGTCGAAGATTTCAACGTATTTACAACGTATGAAGGTTTTACGGCGTTTATTACAAAAATCTTTTTTTTTCAAATGAATCACAAAATTGTAACAATCTTTTTTTAATTACGTTAATAGCATCGAGCGCCAGGAGGAGTACATTTTTCTAAAGATTTTTTCTCAATTAAAAAACTTTAGTAGCGTGAATATTCTTTTTGGAAAAAATCAAAATATCTTTGTGACCCCTAATAAGCTTTACGATACCCCTTCGGGGAGTCGAGAACACTGGCTTGAGAATATCAGTTGGTGATGCCAGATGTTTTTTACAATTCAATCTGAAATGCTTCCCATTTTCGAATTTTTCATAAATTTGGTGACTCAATGAACAATCTCATCAAATCTATACCAATCACCGCCCAGTGGTAAAGTGCTCACCTCCGGTTCAGTAAGCAGTTGTTCAATCCACCGCTGATTCTTACCAAAGCGCTCAGCCCGAGGGTAAGGAGTTACAACCCAAATCATGTTGAATACACCGGTTCCTATAACGAATTGATTGACTCATGCCTTTGGACAGTGTCGGGATTTTTCCAATCAAATAATTGGAAAAAGAGATTCTCAATGAATAATTTGCCCCCCATTCTGACTGTCTTGAATAGTTTCCTGGTCTAAAGTGCCTTAACTCCCCTAATGATCTCTGATCCGATCTCTTTGTGAATGTACCTTGGCAGGTTCCTAAGGCGCCAGTAAGTATGAAGCTCAATTGTAATCATCATATTCAATAATTTTCGCGACTCCTGGGTAGGTTTTCATGTGTCTATTCGTTCCACCATAAGCTTCACTGTAAGAGTCACGTTTCACTGGTTTTCCTCTCGTTTACAGCGACTAAACCTGATTTTCTGACCTGGATAAATTGATCGGTTTATTTCCATAAGTTCAAGGTCGAAAAAACAATATTATTATCATTGTTATGTCAAAAACTAAATAATGAAGTAAACTTGAGACAATAATTTTCATAGGCAATGAAAAATTTTAGTTTGGTGGTGAGTAAAGGACAGCCCTTAACGCTTCGCAGTATATTGCCATTCTATCCTTAATTTAAAATTTTGACAGCAATGGCTTCTTCTCCGGACGAAACAGCAAAAATTCAACTACTTGAGTGATCTAGAATCCAACTAAGGATATTTACAAGACTGAACTTTCTCTCGAACGTTGAATCTTGTAGATCTTTTTAGTTGGGGTCTAGATCACCTCTATATATGCATAAGCGTTTTTATTTCATTTCATTTCATTTCATTTCTTTTACCTCTGTCGACGAAGTTGACAAGAGATATATGTATTTGGTCGCGACTATTCGTTCGTCTGTCCACACGATATCTCCGCAAGTAGTGTGGGGATGGAATATCTTGCGCTGTCAATTTTCGGGTGGGAGGAATATTTCGCAACAACATGGTTATGAGCCAAGTATTTCTCTCAACCAAAACCAGCTAGCAGAAGGAAGACATTCCGCCCCATATGCTGAAGCACATCCCGTCCCAGCATTTTGAACCCTCCCCATTTACGACATCTAGCTAAGAGAGACCATAGGGTACGACATCCAAAACGTAATATTCAAAAGACCAACTGAAGGGAGGACTAAAGTCCGAAAAAATATACATATAGACGATAAAAGTTAACAATTTAATATTTTCAGCTTTTCGCTTTTTGCTAGATCACAAAAAGACCTAATTTAAAAAAAAGCAAGCTGGAACAAACTGGGGGCCAATTTAGCATGAACCTACATTGTGAATTGACCCCCACTCAAAAACTATTGGGGTGTTTCAAAAAGAAAAAAGCCTTTGCTAGTCATTATGATAATCAGAAGCAGCCTTTCAGCATCCATCGTTGGACATAGACTTTCTCAAAGATTCGCCGGCCTTCTCTATCATGAACGTCACAGACCCAATAATTTCTAAAACTGCCTATTTCACAACGCCATTTATTGGTCACTGTTTCGCATGTGATCTCTTGGAATACACGTTGTGAGTCGTGATGTCCAGTGGTTGTCTGACACTCCTGCAGCATGACCAGCCCATGCCATTTGAATTTTCTAATGGATTCAATCACATCTCAGACTATCTTGTTTTTACTCTAATATATTTTGCTGTCTTGTGATCTCTCCATACTATTTTATGCGTGAGTCTTTCCCTATGGACGTTTCGTGGTTCTCAGTTTGAGGGTCCATCTTTTAGTAAGGTTCTACGTTTCAGCTTAAGGTGAAAATGTTTGAATTTTCAGGCGTCTAATTCCATTGGTGCAGCCTTGATTCACACATAACTACATAGCCAGGCGGACCAACTTGAAAACTCAAGAAATCTATTTTGGCAATTCTGGTGACTTTTGGCCGGCGGTTTTTGATAACTATAATAAATCCACCGCCGGCTTTCTCGCCAGTACCAGTGGTCGGGGTTAGAGCTTAGGTGGAGAACAGAATTTCAGATGCTGATTTTCAAGGCAGGCAGTTTTTTATTTATTTAGAAGATCGGGGAAGCAGTGTGTTCTAACCTTTATTTGACTTCAGTAAACATCGAAGTTAGGTAGCTTTGAGAGTAGAACAATATAAATAGATTCTGATTGTGTGTGGTATAGTTGGACCATTCTCTTCGTCTATGCTGTTATTCCAGAACGATTCAGCCATGTATATTACGGCCTTTTCTTGCATGTTCTTTATTTTCTTGTAGTTTTCTTCCGTTTGTTTTGTCTTCCTTAAAGACGAATCGAAGCATTAGGAAAGACAAATCAGACGGAAGCAGACGGTAAGAAAACATAAAACAACCGGAGAAAGTCAGGGAGGATACACAGCGGAAACGTTGTGAAACGAATAACAACATAGACGATGAAAATAGCCCGACTATACCGCACACACTGATTAAACATCTGGCCTGAGAAGACCCAGATAGTAAATAGTTACTGCCAATAGTTTTTAGAAGGGTCATTAACATTCAATGGTTTTTTTGAACAATGGAACTCTGTCTTGTTTATGTTGTTCACACGACATTTCTGCCGATTCATCTACGGCCTTTTCCGGTTGTATTATGTACTGTATATACCGGTGTATAAGTCGACTCCCAAACTAAGTTTAAATTCAAGTATAGTCCAATATTCTCCGGATATGTTGACTCTCCCACATGAAGCAACATTATGTCCATCAGGGTCTAAGCAGTCTAATACGATCCATTACCGAGAACAATTGATGCTTAAAAAGTGATATTCGTAAGGAAAGGAGTCCGTAGAATGGACCGGCCAAAACGTCGTGGGCATAAACAACGAGAAATTTGGTCGTCTGAAAACTATTTGAAAATATAGTTTAAATTCCTTTCCAGCAGTAAACAACCTTGTTGACGATTTTCAGATGCACTGGCATCTGTAGCATCGATTGATGTCACTGACTGACATTCCAAAATGTGAGTTACCTCCCTTGCTTATTTATAGCAATTATATGTTCCTAGAGTAAATCTATATGACTTTGGTTGCGTCTGGGTGTCAGAAATCGCTATTTAGATGATTTTAAATAAAATAAGGAATATTTTCATTCAATTTGAATAACCTTTAAAATATTTAGACATTTGTAATAAGTTGAGTGATATTTCAATAGATCTTCACACAAGAACAAAACTAGCCTATGGTCTGACTTTCAGATTTGTTTATCAAAGAAATGTTTTATGTAGTCTTAATGCTAATTTTATTCTTGAGAATAGTATAGAGAAAATGATGAAAAAAGAAAACTATAATAATTTCCTGATTTCTTTCTATTTTGTCTTTTTATCCTTGTCCGGCGTTGTTACCATGTCATAATGGGTCAGTAATGAAGACTACACCCAAAAGTTAGATTTCTTATATTTTCGGAACAATTAGTTATTTGTCCTATTTGGGGAAGAGCTCAATGGAAAATATCGTTTGATCTTTCAGATTTGTGCTGTTCTCCCCGTCAAGCGACTTTTTCATCTTGTACTAACGATGCATCTTCTAATTGGATTAACTTTATTTTTATGACCTTTATTTTGTAATTCTCCTCTGCAACAGTAGTCCTCAACCACCAGGCCATGGACCAGTACCGAACTGCAAAGCAAGTGCAACCGGGTAGCGTGGAAATAATAGGTTTATTTTTTTTAAACTTGAATAAAAAAACGCATTCCTTTCCTTGGACCTGAGTATCAAATTCGCTAGATAAACCATATCAGAAACGATATTGATTGTATTAGCCACTTATTAATGAATTATACTTGATCTATCACCTATACTCCAGTTGTGATTAACCCCTACCCATCAGCCTATCCACAAGATTATTGTCAGTATTAAACTGGTCCACCACACAAAAAAAGGTAGGGTGCTCTTGCTGCACAATACAGAACTGATAAAAGTGCTGTTTTTGAATATCTATTTCTTTTCCGGGAATTATTACGATTTGATACATCTGTATGCTGGCATCAGATGCCCGTTGGTTGTTGCTGGCGATTTCGTGGCAGCAAGTCAGCTCAAATCTCCAGCACCTCCCTCAGTATTCTCGCATATCCCAGCACTGTCTTGATCTAGACAGCCTCAATCATTTGAACCTTTAACCCTGCCAATCATTAATTCAGACCCTCTTCCGAATTCTACAAAGAAAACTTTTCTCTTGTAGTTCTGTTTAAGTTGAACCATTGAAAGTTATTCTGGACCACGTCATGATTTTCTGGCCTTTGGAGCATTGCAACCAAAAGGCCTGTGTTTGCCAATACTCCTTTTATTCCGTGTAAGTTATGGATTCTGTCTAAGGTTTGTGATTGTTGTACTACAGTTGACAATGTTTACACACATTTTATACAGTTTTAATGTTAATGTTATTCTTTTTAATGTTTATGTCTTTCTTGAGAAACGTGTAAAGAAAAAGATGAAAGAGAAAATCATAATAATTTTATAATTCCTTTCTTATCTGCTTTTGTAACTTTACCCGACATTGTTGTCATAATGGGTCAATAATGAAGACAACACCCAAAAGTTAGATTTACGATATCTTCGGTTCAATTAGTTATTTGTCGGGAGAACTAAATTAAAAAATATAGTTTGATCTTTCAGATTTACGCTGTCCTCACCGTAAATAGACTTTTCATCTTGTATAGGGCGGGGCAAAATTTGCTTAGAGGTTTTGTATAATCATAATTATTTCCATTTCAATATTCTTTGTTTTTTACCATACAAAAAGGAACCTTTTGGTTTGGGATATGCCGGGGGATTTAAGAGTTCCCAACTTTTTTTCTGTCAGTTTATTTGAAAAATAAGGTCTATTCTTAACAAGCCAATAGCTGTCCAGGGGCTAGAGATTAATATCCAAGGAGAAATAAGTGGTCTAGAAGCTGATATCCTATGAAATGTTATGCATAATGTTATTGAAAAATTCTGAAGTTTGAAAGAGAGAATTTTCTGAATAAACGTTAATTAAATTTCCCATTTTCATTTTTCAAAAACAATTTTTCAAATTATTAAAACTAAAAAGATATGAATATTTCAACCCCTTTCGTGACTTTTGCACCACCATGCGCTTTCTAATCCGATTTGCTTTTTTTATGATCTTTGTGGTGCGATTTTCCTCTAAAACAGAGGTCCCCAACCACAGGACCCCACCGGCACCGTGCTGCAAAGTATGTGCTACCTCACAGCACAGTAAGAATTGAATCTATTTGCCACTTATAAGTATGAATTATGCGAAGAATCATGCTAGGTCAGCAAGCTTTCGGTACAGCAAGCTCGACTTTCAGGGACCATGGAATCCCACCAGTCCTAAAAAGGAGGATATACAACTAATACATCCTCCAGATAGTCACCTATGGAGCAAAGACAACCAAAAAATGACACATGGACAGATCATAAAACAGCACAGTATATTAAAGAAAAGACATGGTTCTGAGATATTATTAGAAAATATAAATGGCAATGGGCTGGACATGTCAGACAACCGCTGATCATCACGACTCACTATTCGTATCTCAAGAGATCATATGCAACATTGTTGCCGACTGAAAGTAAGATTGTGTGTCGAGCTAGACAAATTCAAAAAGTACTCTGTGACGCCCATGACAGCCGGGTTGCATTACAAAAAAGGTTGGGAACCCTGATCTACAATATTACATTATCTAAAAGTGATATCATTAGTTGAAAATGCTATATTATCTCTTTCTTTTCCTGGAAATAATCTTTAATAGCTGGATATCTGCCCCAGCGGGTTGTTGAACTGCTGTGAAAGAAAATTGGCGTAAATTTGAATTTTCTATTTGAATGCCGTGAATTGATTTTACTTATTTACTTTTTATCAAGTTTTTATCTTGAAATGAATAGCCCAACCAACCTTTGATTTCCCATCTTGTAATATTATGAATTCTACTTTATTCAATTCATCCAAAGAAATAATAACGTAATTTGAATTTAACCTTGGGACGACCTTCCTTTCATTGCGCCTTATTTTGAAATATTCTGTAGAAAACTGAACTTTCATAGAACAAATGAATGTGCTAAAATCATTGGAACGTGGAGATACATTTGATTCGAAATATTTGCCACTGTTTTATAAGTGATACACATAAGTACTTGATTCACACCACTTATCGATCTATCACCATCATCTTATCGTCCGTCGTTGGACATAGACCTTCCCCAGGATTTGCTGGACATCTCTGTCATGGGCGTCGCAGAGACACTACTTCCTGAACTTGTGTACTTCGTCTCTCCATCTTGTATTCTACCGGCCTCAGTTACAACATGGATCCCTAAAAATCAGATGCATGAGTCTTAATGATCATTGGTTGTCTGACGTTCTTGTGACATGATTAGCCTATTGACATTTGAGTTAATTAATGGATTCTATAATGTCATGGACTCATGCTTTTCCCCTGATATATTGTGCTGTTGGTTGTGATACCTCCATGTGAGGGTGAGTATGATTCTTTTATGTGCGCTTTGCATGGTTCTCAATTTGCGGATTGGTCTCTTGGTTAGGTTCCATGTTTCAGCTCCATAGGTGACTATCGGGAGGATGCTTTGGTAGGGTGTTTTTTTAGGACCGATGGAATTTTCTTGTTCTTTAAGCTTGAGTTTGCTCTACTGAAAGTTTTCCAATCTAGAGTTATTCTTCACTTTATTTCTTTTTCTTTTCAGGATTTCATGGATTCGTTGCCCCAGGTTGGTGTAGTGGGCTACTTTCTCCAGTTCTGCGTTTTCAATTCTGACCGTTGTATATTTATCTTTGACATGATAGCAGCGTATAAAAGAATTATCAAAATAGATAGAGTGATATTTTTTGAAATGATAAAATAGATAGATGGGTGGAAATAAGATATTGTTTGATTTAATTTTTTTTCTTAAGTGGTAAAACTTTTTTCACAATAAACATCATAAACAATCTCCTTATCTTTGATAGAGAGGGGTTGAGGACGAGCTGATGTTCTTAGAAAAAATTTGAATCAGATATATTTTTTTCACTATTCCTAAGAGCGACACTGGATTTCAATCGGCTGCCAATTTTCCAGCAACCATAAAAATGTGATAATTTTAGAATGAGTTTTAATTTTGAATCAACCCCCACCCGATAAAACACGTTTTTATCGGGGGGGGGTTCAAAAACTAATTTACTAAAAAAAACCGTACAAGGCGTTACATTGGTGCCTGTAAAAAGGGTGAGGTTATATCGAGCGGTTTTGCGGTCGGCTGTCGTATGCATACAGACGGACGGGTGGCATGTATATAGGTTGTCGCTGGGGATTGAGTAACAACAAGTCCATTCTAATCTCATGCTTCCTCAGTAAACTACCTAACTTTCGTTCTTACCCTCTCTTTTAAAACTACCTTCCCTTTCTCCCCTTTTCCACTGCAATCATTCTGAGGAGGATACTAAATAGATCCTCCAGGCACCAGTCATTTTTGGACACTCTTGCACATGAGTGTTCTACACATACACAAAATATATACATACACACACGCACATACATTTAAGAAATTAAGTCTTTAGAGTTTTTTTCCAATTTTTCTACTGATGAAGTATAGACAACTCTAATTACTATAAACAGCAAACCATGAGTGCCAATACTAAGACAACCAATAAACTCTCTCATTCACTAAGCAAAACTTGTATTTCTGTTCAAAGCAATGAATGCAAAATCTGCTCATGCTAAAAAAAACTACATGAAGCTTAAGCCTAACAAGTAAGACATTTGTCACCTGAATAATTCAGAAATTTTATTCTAAAATGAAAATGTTTTTCGCAGTTATAAGAAAAATATCATTCAGTTGATGACTGGAACTGAATATTTGGTTCAGTATGTCTTTCACTTGCCTTTCTTAATAGAGGGTACATAGCTGCTTCCGTGGCTTCGGCGCCTCGTAACAATGGACCCTTCCACTTAAAGATAGTATTGATGATAAAATGAATATCTCCAAACTACTATTTGAAATAATAGACTCTTTCACGAAAACGAGTTCGGTACTTCTTTTTCAATTGAAAAAAAAAATCTCTAAGAAATTCAAGCATATCTGTGAATGTTTCCACGGGGAATAACCAGTGGTATTCGAGAAGTCCGAGCAAAATCAATGCTTCCAAATAAATAGCCGAATAAGATCAGAAGGAATAAACAAAACCGTATACGAAACCAGCCCAAGTTACCTGCAACACAGATAATCGCCTGGGGCGCAAAGAGTGAGGGGTGCCTGTCATATGTCTGAAAAAAAGTCAAGATGAGAAAATTTTTCCGCTTTGGAGTCAGATTTTCAGTTGAGTACTTTCCATTAAGGTGAAATAAAGACAAGCGGTTCGCAAATTGAGTTTTAACGACCGACGGCAAGCTCGGTCAGGCTTTAAATGTCACCAAAAGCTCAGTTTACCCGGGACGCCAGGGACTCTAGGGCCGTCCCCTAGCACAGGGGCATATAGAAAGACGTATAAAAAAAACGTGTCTGTGTTTTGTAGCCCACCGAATAGTACAAGGCTACCGCTGTGTTGCCATTGAATGCTGCTGTGAATAAAATAAAAATAATGGCTGCCGATATATCAAAGCGAGCGTGCGTACGTGCGTGCGTGATTTTTTTATCATCAATCTATTTGTTCCTTGGTTTGAGATTGCGGGACTTTGATGGGAGGCAGGAGTGGGTCAACGCAAGGTTCGATCGTTGTTCACGCTCTGTTTCCTCTCAAGCACAAATGCCGGTAAACAACCCGCGCTGAGCATCAGGCAACTCACTCCAGAGATAGGAGGGAAGAGAAAACGAGAATAGGGGGGGGGGGTCAAAAAGCAGGAAAAAAATGAGGAGAATTTTTTTAACAAGAAAGCGAGAGACGTCTGGTTTTATTTTTAGATGTGTCTACACATCTCAACGAGACATTTTTAGTAGGTCGGTCCCAGTTGCGTTAAACAACAGCAACAGGAAGGAAGGAAGGGAGAGGTGTGATATCATCAAAACTGTAACATCATTAAGAAACCAACTATTATGATGATATAATTGAATTTAAGAGTTTAACATTTCTGTATTTAAAAATAAGCCAAAATTGACAAGAAAAGCCAAAAATGGCTACTTATGGTCTTTATTGAAAATAATACCCTCGGGATATTTCCATACCGCAATATTTTACAATCGATCTCCTCAAAGACAGACTACTTGCTCTTCGTCCTCCTCCTTCCCCTCTTGCTACAACTACTACGGACGGTGTACGCATCGCTGAACTTAAGGTTCTCGTTGTCTCTGTCCTTACTTGCATCAAACTTCACTCTTGCGTATCGCTCACCAATGAAGTTAGGTTTTTGTGCTTTTTGGCACGCACGGAAACGTTTGAGTTAAGTTTCGGTTTTTAGCGGCACGCAGCTGTCCTTGAAGAATATATATTTTCAGTGAATTCGAGGTGCTTCCAATCCATTAGACCCTAGAACCATCTGGAAATGTGTTAATTTTTTAAAAAAGAAAATGAAATGTTTTACTGGATAGGTTCTATTTACAATGTAACTTCAGTAATAAAGTGATCACATGCTGAGCCCTAACCCTTAAGAAATTGACCTGTTTAATATTACACTGAGACTGGTCTATTTCGTCACTCAATAGAAAGTGCTACGTTACCAAATGTCTTTAGGTAGTGTGCCGTGTTGAGGGTGATCAATTAAAGAATCGGAGAAAGGAGTAATCATTTATTGGATAAGTAAGAAGTCTGAATTTTTAAAAAAACAAGCATGAACACAGCTGGACACAAACTAGGGACCAATCTAGCATGAACTTATATTGCAAATTGACCCCCACACCAAAAACCTATGGGGGATTTGTAGGCATAATTAAGAGTAAATGCTAGAATTTTCAGCCCCTAGTTTGTTGCAACATATGTGAGCCTCACTCCCATAAAAATGGCAGAGGGTATTGCCAATTTTAGTTTTAATGTTACATTTGTAAAACCTTCGAATTTTTTTTTTCCTGAAAACAAACAAATTTCCGGATTGTTCTAGGGTCTAATGGATTGAAGGACTGAAAGAAACAAACGTTTTCTTCTTCTAGAAGTGCGTACCTCTAAAAACCGAATCATGACCAACGTGTGTTTCATCTGTTTATCAAGGACTGCCTTTATATTCATTTTGCTTTTGAATGTTTTAATTGTTTAGAAGGGGGTCAGAAAACTACGCCCCTTGGGGCAAATCCGCCCTGCCGTGACTTTTTATTCGGCCTGTCGACCATATGAGATATGCTAGTATTCTCGAATAATAATTTTTACTTTATTTTTCTTTTAATATTATTATATATAAATTTAAAATGCTTTTTGTTTGTGTATCTAATACATCTTTGAGTATAAACAAAAATAAACGTATACAATAAATAATCTATACAAAAAATTAAAACATTTTATTTCTTTTTTTTTAGAATATTAGATAAAAACTAGTTACTATGTATTATCATACCCTTCACAGTCTCCCTTGAAATGATCTTCCAAAATCTCGATTGGAAAGACAAAGGAATCAAAATAGACGATGAATACCTAATTAACCAGATTTGCTGACAACTTCGTCCTCTTTGCTGAGAACTTTCACGATCTCCAAATAATGCTAAATGAACTAAATGAAGCAAGTAAGAAGCTTGGCCTTCACATGAATTTCCTCAAAAATGAATTCCATGTACAATAAACAGGATGAGGATTTTAAAAAATGCTTAAAAACTTAAGTGGCAATGGGCTGGTCATGTTGCTGGAATGTCAGGCAACCGCTGTACATCATATCTCACAACGTGGTTCCCCAATGATCGAATGCAAAACTCTGGCAGGCAGAATATGAGATGGCGTAACGAACCAGACAAGTTCAGAAAGTACTGCTCCTGCGACGCCCATGATAGAGATGTCTGGCGAAAGTTGGGGAATTTCTATGTCCACCGACGGATTCTAAAAGGATGATGATGATAATGATGAATCTTGGCTTGGTACATCAAACGATCAAATGAGGGGAGGGATAATAAACAATGAAGATTGTGATGCACCAATTTCCCAAAGCGGAGAGGCCCTGCCTGTCTTGAAAATCAGCATTCGAAATTCTTGCATTTTCCATGGCTCGAAAACCTAACTTTGGTGCCAGCGGGGAATACGCAGTCAACTAACCCTCTAAGCTGGTCACGTGATAATGCTCAAAACTCTGTTCAGTTTGGCACGAATGCACGAGTGCAGAGCATCTGTTAAGGATCGAACTCACTATTGTGCTAATTGTCTGCTTGATAAACTTTCTGACTACTACCCCTTACTATGAATAAAATAATTCAATTATTTATCATGTGGCAAATTCATTTTTTGAATGAAATACAAATGTATGAACTTTAAAGTACTTTTTTTTTTTATTGATTTTTGTTGATTTCCTTTTTGGCTGAAATTAATAGCAAGAACTCAACTACTGGATCACTACTATACATCACAAAGTTTATGAGTTGAGCATTAGTTACTATGAAATCCATAGTAGAATTAGTGATTAATATCCACATCTCACAAAAATGAATCATCGTAGCCTGCACACGTACCAGAACTATCATCATCATCATCAGTCTTTTAGCGTCCGTCGTTGGACATAGACCTTCCCCAGGATTTGCCACACTTCTCTATCATGGGCGTCACGGAGCCAGTACTTCCTGAACCTGTCTAGTTCATCTCTCCATCTAATATTTTGCCGGCCTCGGTTGCGCATGTGGTCTCGGGGAATCCATAATCACCAAAAAATATCTTCAGGAAATTAATCTTTTATCTGAAATTATTTTTTTTAAATATCACACACACACAGACACTCGAGAGAGAAGAATCTGTAGTCCACTTGGCTGGTTGGTCGGGTAGGCCATTTTGGGGGCCATGGTGATTTGATAGTGTTGCGTAATTAGGAATCAATCAGTCAAGCTTTAATACGACTCAGTTTTGGGCCACAGTATGCTTTTCACTCTTTCCACCAAGATTCCAAATTTTGGTTCAATATATTCAAATCGTCGCCATCCTCTCTCTCTCTCTCTCTCTCTCTCTCTCTCTCTCTCTCTCTCTCTCTCTCTCTCTCTCTCTCTCTCTCTCTCTCTCTCTGTTTGACCTATGTGCCGTAAAAAAGCTACGTCTGGTGAATATCGATAATCAATAATCCTAAATATCAACATAAAATCATCCTCCATTGCCAATATTTTAACACTACCTGATTGTATATAGCCAACCAGATTCTTCAAATTCACCCTTTGAAGTGAAAAGCATATACTAGAATAAAAGTACAAAAGAGCTGCCAATAATTCGGGGAGGGTTTATCAACACTCGAAGAGCTTATCGAACTATAAGAATGAATCGATTGAGACGTCATGTGTGGACCAGATAAAGAAGACGGAGTTCAATGGTCCAATAAGTCCTTTGAAAGTATAAAAGAGTTTCATTGTATTGTCAACTATTTAGAGCATTCGTTCGTTAAGCACTTTGTCCCATGAGGTGCAGGGGTCACCAACAACATTTCGTCGATACTTCTAGAGTCCTTAGCCCTATCCCAATCACTCACACTCGAGGAGAGATGAAAACACTCAATGTAATATAGAGGCCATAAGTAGCTTTTTTAAAGGAATTTGTTCCGGCTCGATAAAGGAATGATCCCAGGTTGCTTAGGGCACTTGGTATTCCCAGAAGGTCACCCATCCAGGAAATGATTACAATGGATGTTGCTTTACTCCAGTGATCTTAGGAAAACAGGTATGTTCAACGTGATTTGACCGTACCTGTTTTTGAAGCATTATCGCGGCTTATTTTGTGTCCCTCCAGGGTTGCTAACTTAAGTTTGATTTTCAATTAAATAGAAGTAACGTTCAATCTTGAAAATTAAAAAAAAACATCTCGACTGGCAACACTGGACTTTATTTCAATTCTTAAAAAAATGTTTTAAACATGTCATTTGGCAACACTGGATTTTAGAACATGGAAATTGAACGAAAAACATAGCTAAAGCTATAGTGAAGAAACGTAAAAAAAGAAGTCGTTAAAATGTAGATAACACTAGACTCACAGATCCGAAACAAAAAAAAAACATCTCACTTGAAAACGCTATACACTTTGGAACATGAAAATGAAAATAAAATAAAAACATTGGCAGCACAAGTTTTTAAAATATGAAAAATTGGAAGAAAAAACATTTAAATATTGTCAACACTGGACTCACGAAATAACAAAACAAAAAACATCTTAATAAACAACCCTTATTCAAAGTGCATAATATAATAATATAATTTATATGAGAATCAAATGGTCGACATTTTATCTTTGTTTGCTTTCTGTAAGATGTTCCAAAAAGTTTAATAACCTTCTCAGAAGCTTGTTTATGGATACCACAAACAGATACTATGGGGTTCTTCTAACATCCGTTGTTGGACAGAGACTGTCTGTCATCAGGATTCGGCAGACCTCTCTATTCAAGGCGTCGCGGTGCCAATATTTTCTAAATCTGTCAAGTTCGTCTCGCCATCTCATATTCTGTCGACTCGGGTTTGATCTCTGGGGATCCATGTGGTGAGTCCATCGGTTGTCTGCAATTCATGCAACATGCCCAGTCAATTACCATAAGAGTTTCCTGATGGTTTCTATGACGTCTTGGACTCTTGTTTTTCCCTTGATCTATTGTGCTACCATATGATCTCTCCATATGACGTTGAGCATGATTATTTCATGTGCACGTTGCATGGTTCTCAGTTTGAGGATCAATTTCTTGGTTAGGTTCCATGTTTCATCTCCATAGGTAACGTGGGGCAAACAAGTGCCAAATTCATGCAACGAATTCTGACTGGTATTTTTTTCCAAAATAGACTGGTACGTTCTTTGCAGGCCAGAAAAAATCAACCACCAACCAAGGCTGTCCACCGGTCAAAATAGTTGGGGCTTTTTTTCGGTTTCTAAGTGGCTCTGCCTGGCTAGCAAGCTATCTGTCTATGTATACGTCACGCGTACAGGCCGCAGAAATAGCACTAGAGCACCGGAAATTTAAACATTTACAACTTATTATAACTAGAAATATCTTTTTTATTTTTTGAAAATTCACCTCAAACGATAGCGTTAGTTCAATTTACAATGTACGTTTATACTAAACAGGTCCAATAGTTTGCGTCCAACAACATTCACGCTTGTTTTGTTTTTGAAAATGTGGTCTTCTAAATGATTTAAGAAAATTCAGAATAAGTCATTTACTCATTGATCATCTCCAACATGGCGTGCTTCCAAAAGATGTTGTTCACTTGACTTTTTTCATTGAATAACTCACCATTCAACAAGCTTGGCTGCTCTCGGGTCAAACTTCCTTGCATCATTAAAATCTAAAGGGTAAACAAAACAGAATTCATTTCTCCATACAATATTATTCGAAAACAACGTGTCCTTTTTTAACTCCTTTATTATTAGTTCCCATAAATGGGATTTGCAGACTTGAGCGAAACAAGACGAGCTGAGTTGGGCTCAGTTTTGGTGTTCGTTAATTTGTCACTGTTATTCGTGCATGACGTCTCTATTTTGTGGTTTGATCATTGTCGTCTGTCATTGCTGTTACATACGAAAATAAAGTGCGTCTTCTGTTTAGCAACACAAAGCAGAGTCTAGCAAAGAGAGTTTAGTGCTTTGCCTAACGATTTATATTACCTCGAATAAAACCATGGAATGTGTATTAGAGGCGAGAGGCATCATGCCACAAGATGCACAAGTGTGTCTTAATGATAGTGAACGTGTCAAGTGGCCAGAA
The DNA here is from genome assembly GCA_963457665.1 of Thysanoteuthis rhombus. Classification (NCBI taxonomy): domain Eukaryota; kingdom Metazoa; phylum Mollusca; class Cephalopoda; order Oegopsida; family Thysanoteuthidae; genus Thysanoteuthis; species Thysanoteuthis major. Next base: position 7,821,806 of record OY735217.1, read on the forward strand.
CACTCTCAACTGTCGGTGATCAACCAGATATTAAGCTTCCGTCTCAGTAAAGTGTTAAAATACCATATGCTTTCAATTTGTCCTTATAATTGGATAAAGTATTGTAACGCAATACCTTTATTGTCGAGTTTGACTTTCAAAAAGTCTCCCGGACGACTGAACGCTTTCTTACGGCTGGTGATTTTAGCGTGACATTTCGGCCGATTTATTCTTCGGGGGAACTATTCGACAGTGATGGTGGTAAACGGATCTCTTTCTAATAGTAGCAAGGCTACAACGTTGGATTAGGATGACGTCATTTTTCTTTTTCATTCTTCGTTAGGTCTGTTAGACCAGCATCGTATTCGATGAGTACACCCGAAGACGGCCGCAGAATGGATCAGCCAGAATGTCGAGTTAACAAAAACTACAAAAAAAGTGAAAGGTGTTCAATCCCCCGAAAAGAACTCTTTCAATGTTAATGACCCTTTTCGAAACTGATGACAGTAAACTTTACTTGTTTTTAACATTCATTTTAATTCGATCATAAAATGACAACCCGAGTCAAAGCTATAATGAAAAATAACTAAAAGTCAAAATGAAAGGAAATATTGATATAATTTACTGATCACAAATATCATATTTGCACTTTCTGTCCCATAAACACCAATTGGTTAGCCTTCTGCTCCATTGGTTGTACTTTCCTCTTGCTGAGTGCCCGGCACATCACCATTTTTTGCTTAATTATCCTTTACCCTGGCCTTCTCGGATCTGTGTTGAACTTTTTTCACCTCTTAGTATCATCCCTAAGATTGCTTTTTTCTATTGCCCTCTGTGCGATTCTGAGTTAGTTTTCGAGTGGTTTCAGAAGTAATCAGGTTTTGCATGCGTGCAACATAGTTGGTTTCATGCCTTGATTGCATACTTTATGCTTTAAGCATAGTGACATTTTCAATCTTGATATGTCTCTATTGATACAAAATGCTTTCCACTCAACCGTTATGCATCGTTCTATTTCGTTTCCGTGGTCTTTCTCTAACTTTATCGTCTGACCTATATTGTATTGGGGCATTTTTTTTTTTTTTGAGTATTCTTAGGTATCTGTAATTTTACGAGCTTCTTTTAACTGTTTATCCTACAAAGAGATGAACCGTTGTACATTTTGATTTAAAGAGACAGCTTTTTAAAAAAAAAGTAGTCCAAATTGACACGAATTTGTGAGGAAAAGGTAATATGGCTGACAGTGTAGGCAAATTATTATACTGTAATGAAATATTTATCGTCTAGGTGATATTGCTTTGTTGAAATGTCAATCCATCCTTGACAATTTTGACAAACGAAACCCACTTTAATATACTTACTTTACTTTGGGAAGCAGAGCGTAACATAAGAAATGGTATTGCTTCATAACGTATTAGCTACAGTGAACGTTAATTTTCCATGAATACGCATACACACACACACGCCCATAATATATATATATATATATATATATATATATATATATATATATATATATATATATATATATATATATATATATATATGTATAGTGCAGATTTAGCAGAGTCAATAATATTTTTCCTATCCTTGCTCAAGCACATGCACAATCACCGGGGTGCGTTTCGATATTTCCCATCTTTTTCATGCCGAGATATCACCATCATCATCATCATCATCATCATCATCATCATCAATCCTTTAACGTCCGTCGTTGGACATAGACCTTCCCCAGGATTCGCCACAATCCTCTATCATGGGCGTCGCAAAGCCAGTATTTCCTGCATCTATCTAGTTCATCTCTCCATCTTGTCTTCAGTTAACCTCGGTTTCGTATTTGATCTCCGGGGATCCATGTTGTGAGACGTGATGTCCATCGGTTGTCTTTCATTCTTGCAACATGGCCTGCCCATTGCCATTTGAGTTTTTTTAATAGTTTCTATGATGTCACGGAAACTGTGTTGTGTTCCTCGTTATCATAAGAAAATGGCAACGATTCTCCTCGTAAGATATTGTTACACGTCGTTATTGATGTTCGGAACGCGTCCTGGTAGGTATTGAAGAAATTATATTTATTTTTCCAATATTGTCATCAAATTGCACATTGTCAGAAAATACTTTCCTATATATATATATATATATATATATATATATATATATATCCTCTATTCAGGGTTGAGCACTCTTTAAGTGAGGTAACTCGTTCATTGTAAGCATTATGCAATGTTCTTCCTTAGGAATAGAGTACTCTGTTGGATTCGGGGATTTAAGCAAAAATAGAATATATCACTTAAATTCAGCCTTTCTGGCCGTCCAGTTCCGTGGCTCAACGGTAGGATACCGGCATCCTGGTCTGAAGCGAAGGTTTCAATCCTGCCTCGTGGTACTGGATGGAATAATGAATCGTCTATAGCCACACTGAAGAATTGTAATACAACGAAACAGCTGTCAGTGGATGACACAATATATATACATATATCATACCAATTTGATAAGAATAGAAGAATCTGTTATGAGGCCCACGGTTGGAATTCTGCTTTTGAAGATGCTATAGTTATGTACGCATATAAGCCCAATTATTCTGAAGGAGTCTCACTTAACTGGCACGTCGACCGGCATGTAACGTGACAATCCAGACGGTTAGGCACAGAACGAATTCTCCTTGATACGCCCACCTTTGAAGTATTTTTTCTGCAGACTTAACAAATACAAGCCCAGCCTTAAATGTTAAATGCATATTACTGAAAGGAGGTGCGGTAGTGCCAAGCAGGTAACTACACGGAGAATGGACACCGCGAGCTGAGTTCACACCACGGCTGAGACAGTTTGTGATCACTTCGCACCAATACCCTTGGGAAAGGTGTGAATCCATCTCTTCCTCATAACTATGGGTAAAATAGCAGTGGGTGAGCTCGGTGGCTGCATTCAAGACGTTTGTCGCATCTATTTTCTTTTCGAAAACGGACCGAGTAAATAGCGATGTAATATGTAGAGCCCAAGATTAGAAGGCTGAAGCCGTAGCCAGCATAAAGGCAAAGAATGGGGTGTTATTGAGAAATGGAACAAACCTTAGGTAATGTCTTGAGACATGCACAATATAAGAATGAGATAAAGTTCCCCATCATGACTCATATTTGCGCATATGTGTATGTGCAACAGATACTACACTCTAATTCCGTATTTTCTGGCTTTCCTACAAGAGCAAGATATGACACAAGGTTGTTTTTAATGTGGAATTCTAGTAACGGCCAAGCTTTTTTTTTAAATGTTCCAGTCCCCGCAACTAGTGTTGCGAAAGCGTCAGGGAAATGTTTTTTTTAATGTGATGGGAAGGTGCTGCCCGGAGGCGTACTGCTCCACTGAGACTGGGTCAAGTTATTTTTTGAGGCAACAGGACGAATTGTAGGCCTCATGCCCTTAGCAATACCTAAACTTAGTAGACCTACATCGGCCAGAATATTACACCGGCGTAAAGCTACCAAGATGTGAACTGTGAACTGGTCCAGGGCAGAGCGTGCAGACACTACACTCTTGTCAGTGGCAGAGGAAAAAGGGCACAGATACTCTGATCCTAGGCCAAATTGCCAATCCATGTGTAAATAACCTCGTCATCTTTCAAGCTCGATGGGAAATGGAAGGAGCAGATGAACTATTTTCTACAGCGATTGATTACATATATTTACCATCATGGCTCTCATATTTTTACAGTCAACTCCCAACCTTGACACTGATTCTCTGGCAAAGATCTTTGTTATCATTGATTTCTTAAAAGACATCAAACATGAAGCGTTCTAAGATGCCAATGTTACGAGAAACCCAATACTCTATTAAGGGATGGTTGAACCAATTCTAAACAATAAAACAATGGTTAGTATGTTAGCTTTGCTCACAATTACTAATGTAGCGGGTTCGATCCTCACTGAATGGCTCAGGCCATAGTTGACCAATTTGATATTCCGATTTAGAGAGCTGCAGTTTTTTCTTGTTGTTTTTTTGTTTCGTTTTTTATTTGTAAGATAGCTAAGTATGGCACACTGAGCGACAGGTACGAGTTTGCATCGGTCGTGGTTGAGTTATCGGGTATGATTGGTCCAAAAGCATTGAAGCTCATCCGCTGGAAAAGCCGCTCAACGGCACGACGGGCTACGAGAGATCACGTGACTTTTCTAATGCATGTCAATGGCGATTGTACGCGGCAATGCGTTCTCCATAATGGCAGCCGGAGTAAACAAGGTTGACCGTGGGAAAGAAAGAAAAATGTTCTTTGGATTATATTGAAAAGATGACCGGGTCAAAATGTTGCTTGACCCACCTGGCATTACCTCCAAACGGAAACGCACATTAATTTAATTTTGTCTTTCTTTCTTTCTTTTCTTTATTTTCTGTAATGAAATATGATAAATTTTAGGGCTTGTGTCAGACTTGGGTAAATTAAGTAAATAATTATAACAATACATGGTAAAATATTACACACACACACACACACACACACAAACATATATATGTGTGTGTGTGTGTTATTTTTTGTCTGTTAATCTTTTATGTATACATGCTCTTGAGTTCATGCACATCCGTCTATTCAATGCTTGTTTACTCCCGTTGTCACAATGGAGAACGTGTTGCTTCGTACAATTTAATACATATGTAGATGATGAATTAATCATATTCATATTCAGTTTATCTAAACAAATAATCATGATATGTACAAATTACTTTGTTTATTTATTTATCACAAGTATTCACGTTCCCGGTATAACGCCGAAGTTATAATGGATTCGTCCATGTAATAGATCAACACAGCTAATAAAACAATTACAGGGTTTTGAGATGAGTTTCCTGTGACATAACAATGAAGATTGCATCATAGAAACTCTTGAGACTTGTTTGATCACACATCAAACCAGTTTGAGTTTAGTTTGGACTTTGAAAATATTGAGTTACAATACTTTAATTATTTAAAAATTAAATTATAAATTATCTAATAAAACAGTTTTGGACTCCTCGGGGCTGATCGATACATGGATAGCAACGTCATTTTTGCTTGTGTTCGGATGAATTGTGGTCTGTTTCACGGTGTCCATGCCGAAGAAAATTAATCCATTTAGAAAATTAATTGAGTCTATCCAGATACTGCTGCAAAAACAACAGAAGGACCTTCAACAAACTTTTTATCAGTTGATAACCCAGGAGTCAGGCAAGGTTTCAAGACTGGAACATCATTTCCACTATCTTAGAGTGCCTTCAATATCCCCCTGTTTTGTGGGTTTTCTGTCGCAATGTGAGGACTCCAAATTCATGCATACGTAGCCGCTGCCCGATCTTGGGGCACACTTATCGAATGACCGTAGTCCCACAAATGACTGACCTACTAGCCAAGTGGGCTAAATATTTTTCTCTCTTTGAGTGTCCATGTGTGTGTGAGTATATGTGTGTGTGGGTATGTGTATGGGTATGTATGTGTGTGTGTTATGGCGTTCATTTATGGAGCTACACCTTTAGACACCATCTAAAACTTTTTTTTTGTTTTTTGTTTGTTTAGTTTGTTTGTTTGTTTTTTCAAAAAATAGTGTTGGGGCATCTTGGTTCATTTTGGGCTCATAATCTCCAAATCTTGTGATGATATTTTGAAGATAATTCAAGTTAAAGATGAATTTTTGTTTGATGATTTCATATAATTTTTTAGATGATCAGTTCTTATCCACGTGCAGGCTACTGTGATTTATTTATGCGAGGTAAGTATATATATTTCCTTTTTTTTTATGGAGACCTCCCAATTTTAACCGTAAAACTTCGACATCTTACTTTGCCAGGAATTGCGAGAAATATGAGGTGTGGTTAGGGTAGACATCGTTACCTCAACCTTTTTTTTAAATAACCGACAGAATCAGGACGCTGAATGATTAAATGGAGATTGATAGATAGATAGATAGATAGATAGATAGATAGATAGATAGATAGATAGATAGATAGATAGATATTATTCAAGACACTACTTGAGTTTCAAGTAAATGAGCTCACAACCGTTGAAAACTTTCAAGTGTTTGTCTCTGGCTAGAAGCCTTTAAATATTTTTCAGATACGCATTTATCGACTTATAGGAGTTTATCTCATCCTAAAATAAACAGATACTTCCCCACTGTCAAAAGAACCACGTAATAACACAAATACTTTTTAAATGGGGTTTTCAGTTGTAGACGCACAAAAATGTCCAAATACGATCATAGTCAGACAATAAAAGTTAGAGAAAGACATGGAAACGAAATAAAACGATTCACGATAAAACGATAACGGACGGTTGGAAAGCATTTGGTATGAATAAGAGACATACTGAGAAACAAAACGTCAGAATATAAAAAAAAAATGAAGAATTCAATCGAGGGATGAAACCTGTTATGACGTAACGATGCGAAAGTTTCTAAACCACTCGGAGGCCAATTCTAAATCGAACAGAGAGCAATGGAAAGAACAATTTTAGGAATAACTCTAAAAGATAATAAAAACGATCAGAATAGATCCGAGAGGGCCTGGGTAAAGGATATCATACAAGTAATTAAGCTGAAAAAATGGGGATAGGCCGGGCACTTAACAAGAAGAAAGTACAATTAATGGAGCGAAAGCCTAACCGAATGGTGTCCATGAGACAGAGCTGCAGTAGGAAAAGACCAGACGCAAGATAGGAGGGGATGCAACTGAAAGATTTACCGGTAAGACATGACAATCACGTGTGTCAGGGACGGAGTTGAGAAAGACTTATATCTGGCAGTGGACATAACGATCGAGGATGATGATAATGATACTATTGTCTTTATGCCTGTCAGTTTTAAAGGGATTTTTTCTACATAAAATGTAAGAAATTGCTTGAGAATATACAGGGTTGATAATTTGCACTTTATTTACGAAAAATGAGAGCAGAGAGGTAACCGGGGAGGAATCTCCCTAATGGAGGGCACAACTGCTTTATGAATATGTTTATTTCTACTATCATTATACAATGACAAGAATATATATCTTTACATACGTGGTAAGGTAAAACGTCACGTTTCTCAAGAGACAACCCCCAATGGAGTATGACGGCCGGTGACGAGGTCCTGATTTCTGTTGCATACACCAGTTTAGTGATCCTTGCATGTCTCAAGTCAGATCGAGACTTTATACTGACAAGTTTTCGTGATCACCCCTTTGACAGGGGTGCCACTTCAATGATCACATAGCTCAGTGCATTCAATTAGCATCTGATTGCACAGGGAAATTTGCCTTAGGGTCGAGTTTTCCCAATCTTTACTCATGCTGGGAATCGAACCCATGACCATCTGTATGTGAAACACTATCGATGCGGACCTTTACACACATAAATTGAATGAATAATGATTGATTCAACCTTCGGGGTTGTTTTCCACAAGTCAAATGATGGTACATGTCCATTTATTGCAAATTTTCCTTTTTCATCAATTCCCTCTAAAATGTTGGAGGGGAGGGGCTTTGGGGACTTGAACCCTACCACTGCCAAATTCTCTAGCTACTCCTCTGAGTGAAAAAGAAAAGGCTGTTTATTTTATTTTCTAAGTCTTGGTTGTTATTTGTTCGTATTTTCCTGGACATGTCCACCGTTTAGATCTCTAAATCACCTACTGGAAGAATTTTTTCTATTCAATTTTCAATTTCAATTTCCCTCATTTCCTCGGCAGAGAAAAAAAAATTTGCAAGGGCCTGAGAGACAGAGACAGAGACAGAGACAGAGAGAGAGAGAGAGAGAGAGAGAGAGAGAGAGAGAGAGACTGACTGTCAATACAGCGATCTGAGAGCTAGCATGCTTTACCATGCTCGGATTTTTCTTGTTCTTCATCCATGGACATCATCTTTTTTTCATATATCTATTACAGCAATAAATGAAATTCTGAAAGAGTTATTCCTCGTTATTCTAAGGGTTTACGGGTACAAGGGTCTGCGAATGTGCTAATCCATGAGTAGGTTTTTCTTGCTGACCCCCAACCTTTTTGGTCCCCTGAACCCATACATATTGTGTAATAAACCTTTTGATGAACAAAACCTTTACCATTCCCAAATCTTAAGTGTACGGATAAATAAATGAAACAGTAAAGCATACAGAAAATAAAATTTAAATCCTAAAACACGACTTTTTTTCTGATGATGCATTCGTCAATCATAGCGAAATCGATATCATTTCGGTCAAATGCGTAAAAATAGCCTTAATCCGCCCAGAAATCTCCTGTGAGTACGCAAAGGTATTTCTTCTTTTTTAACGACTAACTTCATGCAATTTTTTTGCAGTTTTAACCGACATTAAACTTCCAAAGGTTGTATTCAATTATTGCAATGGGTTTCAAAAGAGCATTGGAAATTGTGCAGCAAATGTTAGTAAAAAATATATACAATTAATTAAAAAAAACTACAAATTTCATAAAACAGTGCAGCAATCATTTACATTCTTTTAACTTTTTATGCAGCTATTCATGTTCATCTTAATATATTGTTGTTTCTTTGGGGGGGGGGATTTTATTCAGTCCGGGACAAAAAGCAACAAGAATCTTAAAATCAAGATTAATAGCACCATAAAAATGAGAAAGAATTGTTAATAATGATTTATAATACTTCATCTACTAAAATAAAAAAAATGTAACCGGTTCGTGTGTGTATACAAGTTTGAGTTCTCAAACATGATTTGTTTTCTGTTGGGTTTATATTATCTGAATACTTTTTAGTTGATAATTTTTCACATTTTCCTTGTTATTAATAACAAATATTATTACGTTGCATCTATGATTACTTGAAGTTTCCTAAACATTTTACGTCTTCTTCAAACTGTAAGGCGTATTTTTTATGATGCAGATTTTCAAGGTACGCTGCTAAACCCCTGAAGATATTCCCATGAAATTATTCAAGACTGAACCGCAAATTATCAAATCCTGCGAATGGAAAACCCACAAATGGAAAACCCACAAATGGAAAACCCGCGAATAGCAAGGGATGACTGTATACTTTTTTCTCTTACATTTTCTTCATTTATCCTGCAGTATTTGTTTTCATTGTTCTCTTTTAAAGGTTTTTTTTTATAATTTTCCAGCATAATCTAACCAGTGTTGCTGTATTATTTGCATGTGTTGACAACCATGACGATGATTGGGAACGTCCTCCTTTTTTAATGCACAGAATTGGTAACTCTACACAATTGCATAAATATAGCTTTGAGCCATCGTTGAAGTATCATTTATACTTTAATTAGCTTATGAATAATCCGAAAAAGTGTATGAATAAAATGTTATTAAAGAAATTGCGTACTTAAACAGGATTTAGACTGTTCTCAAAATCTCTGTACATGAAGTTGGATATCTATAAAGTGGGTGGATATATTGTCATTAAGTGACGATTTGTTCCATTGTTATCAAGTAATAAACTGATATCTCCATGACTAATACATCTTAGCGTAATATGCAGCAGGATATAAAGAGGGAGTCTGTTTTCTATTAATATTTCGTGATAAACTGATCCCTTAGAATAATACATCTATTTCTATTCCTTCAAGTGAGCAAGTGTATGAACCAAACACACCTTTCATGTTTTGTACACAAAATTTCAAATTATATGTTGATAAAATTATCCAAAAGGTATAAGTATATTCTCGATATTCAACCACCGTCATGTGACGGGCAATATCCCAGTTAGCTTTAAAATGTCACTGACTGAGAAGGACCTCTTTTTTAATGTTCTTATCAAGCAACTCTATACTATTTCATAATCGTAAATGTGAGCCATCGTTAATATATCATTTATGGTTTAATTACCAGTCATGGAAACTGGAAAAGGTGTAGCACGTTCTTTGTTCTATTTACCCCCTTTCCAACATTAAAGCCATAAATAATAAAGTTTAGACAAAAGATAACGATAAGAAGGAAAAAAAAAACTTTGATAAAACAAGACTGTCCTTTGTGAGACACTTGTCAGAAGACAGGACATAGTCATTGCAGTTCATTCTTTGTTTTTCCTATAAATAACTGCACTCACTATGTAGAGCCGTAACAAGAATTGACCATTTAGGCAAAGAACTAGCGTCGTCACTATAGAAGGTTATTAGGTACGACAGGCACCTGTTAACAAATACAAGTGTTTATAATCACGTGCTTGTGAAACTTTGAGAACAGTAGAGTTTTTATTAGGAGGCTCCCTTACACAGAGTCACGTACAATGGGGGATCAATAAGTCCATAACCTGACACGTTGTTATTATCTATAATTTAGATCTGAAATTTCTACTGTATAATCTCTGCTCTATGTGATTAATGGACAAACGTTGGAATAATTGCATTAGATAAAAAGGTCTTGGTCATTGGTCTCGTAACCCTATGTACACGACGTCTACATTTAAATGTATGTACAGGTAATCTAAAATAAAATTTAATTTATTTCAAGTTTGAATTTTGTCCTTATTTTTTTCCAAAATGGTAACGTTTTTACATAATATTTCTTTCTTTTTTTTCAATTATTGATTGTTCAGTTGAGAAAAATCATTTCCATAGTATATTTTTCATATATCTTTAAGTGAATATAAAAGAAAATCGAATTCCAATTTTTGCTACTTAACATGCCGTCACATTTTCTGAATTGAATGTTATCTACGAGCCGTCCCAAAGGTAGGAGTAGATCAAACTTACCTCCCTTGAAAGGAACTCCCATTTTATAAGATAAAAACATCTTAAAGTCCTTTCCTTTCATTAAAAAGAACAAACAATCAATAAAACCATCAACAAAATTATTGGGGTTGGAAATAATAATGAGGAACTATAAAGAAATTTCTCACTCCTGATGATAAATTACTAATGATTTTTTTCTCTGTTATTTTTGCAAATAAAGCAGCCAATGGTAGTGTTGTACTGTCTGTGAGATATGAATAGTTGGTATCGAACGGATAGAACAAGAAATCGTACTTTTTGGATCATTTCTCAAGTAGGAATTGCACGAACGTCTGGTATTTTTTGTGCGGTTGACTCCCCACGATGATGAATGAAAGCAATGGTTTCTGAGCGTGAAGCCGACATATCCCGTGGGTGGCTCTGACCCTGGGAACTTGCCCTTGATGATCGTTTCTTTCACTTTTACTCAGAGAGAAGGAAAAGATCAGTGTCTTCTAGGTAGTGCCCAAACCTTGCTATACGATAGACTCACTTCCGCACCCACAAATGAAAAGTGGAGCTCTCTACTCATCCAATTTCACAGTCAGAGTATTTTCTCCGGTTGGCCATAAGTGGATTTGTCTGCATTGCATTCTCCCCTATTTCACTGTTTCTCTCTCTCAAAAGAAGTACCCGAAGCCCCACCGCTAGACCGAGACTTTTTGGTGGTTTCTGCCGGAGGGGCTTATCTTTTGACCAGATTGAATCTACAGAATTACTCTGCTTGTTACCACCTGAAATAAGAGATCATCGATTTGAATTACGTATTTATTGAATATCTCATTTGAAAAATTATCACCCTCATGAACTCTTGGGTCACGTTAGTTTCAATATTTAGTGGATGGGGATCAATATGCAAGGAAAAAAAGTTATTTCCCAAAACATTTCACTTTAAAAGCATTCCCTGGGTCTTTAGAGTACTCATGTCAAATTACATAGAAATAGATGGAGATCAGATCGTTATCATCAGAGTGAGTGCAAACACAGATTTGTCAAAAATCCCGAAAGGTTTTTCCTTGAAGCTTTCTCTTAGGTCTATTGAGTATGCATGTCAAATCTGGTTTGGCTTCGTCCATGTTTAGGTGGTTTCTATAGCGTGACAGTTAGGTATACGGTTTTCACATGGACAGCTGCATGTGTGCTTCTGCGAGATTCCATCTAGATCAGTCAGTGTTATTTGACTTGACTATGTATTTTTAAACGTTAACTGATACGTATTAATAACGCTTATATGTGTACCTTGTTACATTATGTTAATTTCTGTGATTTCCTTCATTTCAACTATGCACTAATAATTTTTTGAAAGGTATAAGTCCACTCCTTCTCGTCCTCTGTCTCACTGCCAGATATCTTGACCGGAAATGTCTTGGGGCTGGTATGCCCTGACAAATGATAAATAAGAGAATCAACACTTGGGAAAAACAATCTATCATAACTACCGCACAGGAAGTAATGACAATGAAAAAAGCTGTTACACCTATTGTTAACGTTGGCAGGTGTCAGTAAAAGATGTTCCATGCTTGTATTCATGACTAATTACACCGTGCAATGTGATTTGAGTTCCTGGTTAGTAAATGTTATTTTTCTGATTTATATACTTCTAAGGCATAAACAAATGACTATTATTCCTTTGAAAGTTTGCTTTTATGACCAATACATTGATATTCGTATGTGTTTGTTTTTCTTTGAGATTAAAAATGTGAAAAATTTCTCCGTTGTCCAATTGAAAATGAGTAGATTTCAGATTATCAATGTCCTGGTCACAAAAGCAAAGTTAGAAAAGAATAATTGACATTTTCTTTACTTTTCTGACAAAATTAGAAAATAACACTTATTATCTAGGCACAGAAATAAAGTGAAAACATTTTGCACAGAGACATAAACATTTTAATGCGTATGGTATTACGTGAGTATGTTTAATAGGCTTTCAAATGGATTTTTTCTGTGTTTGAGTGCCATGGGCGTCCGCTACCATTTTTTCCCGGGGGAAGCAGGGAGACGAATTTCCCCGGATGGGGGCTGCAAGAGAATATATCTGGAATATATATCTCAGTGGCAAACCACTCACCGCCTAATAAGTATATGAAGTCTTTTATATGGGAACTTTGATCTGGGTCTACAGGAAACAATTGTTCTGAAACATTATCCTTTGTCGACAAAAAAATTCCAAACTTTGAAACACCTTAGTCCTCGACGAACTGGCCAGGACCGAGGGGGGTGCAAAAGCCCCGTTTACCACCTCCTCGTTATGTTCGTAGGTGTGCATACATGCTTCAAATGCGTCTGGATGAGTACGTGTGTCTGTGTAAAAAGGACAGGACATCAGCACGTGTAGTTTTGTTCATGAGAGTCATATTGTTTGCCCATCTCCTTTGTAACACAAGAATATACTTTGTTTACTCTCTCTCTCTCTCTCTCTCTCTCTCTCTCTATCTATCTATCTATCTATCTATCTATCTATCTATCAATCTATATATATACACACACACACACACACACACATATATATATATATATATATATATATATATATATAGAGAGAGAGAGAGAGAGAGAGAGTGAGAGAGAGAGGTCTCACTTTCTCCTGAACACATCAGGGTGTGGTGAAAAAATCGTGTATACACTTTTCCAGAACAAGATTGCTAGACAATTGAATAGGCGTTATTATTCCGACAGTGACTGAATTCACTCTATTAAATCTGTCGTATTGGTTAATCTGAAAGAGAAAAAACATCTGATAGTTTTATGACCAACATAAGACCGTTATGGAAATTAATAAAAACTATAAACAGCCCTGTCTCCTGTGGGGTCAGATTTCACTCTAACTTCTATTTCAACTGAGAATTGCTACTGCAACTTTTTTTTATTTTACACATAATAAATTTTTTTAAATTACGAAAATAAAATTAGAGGCGTTCTCGCTTCTTTAAAAGAGGTTCTGGCCCTGGTCGGTAGTTCTGTCCCAACATTGTTTTTCAGCTGTTTTAAGTCATATTTAGTTGAAACTTTATAGGTAGATGTTCCTTGATGAGATGCTTCTCACCTAAAATCTTTCACTCTCAGTCACGTGATCTGGCTATAATGGCGTTTAAGCTTTATTGTGGACACCTCATTGAACTTTCGGTTCTTGCTTTTAGTCTTTATGCATTTATTTATTTATTTGTATAAAACGTGCATATCTCCATGATAAACTTTATTCATCATGTCTGACTCATCAATTTAGCTCAATGAGTAAGACAACCTCCTACCAATCAGTTGATCGTGAGTTCATATCACGGTAGCGGAATGTGAATTTTACACATCGTTTTATACTTTTGATTTTGGTGAAGATTGTCTTCCTAGCGTAACAACAAGAACAGCGTCAACTCCAAATGCTCTACTGGAGTTTAACGACAAAAAAATATATAAGCCTGGTTACTGCAAGGTCGATGTCCGTTCTAATCATAAATATATATTTTCCAGAATAAGATATTTATTCAATATAATGAAATAATCCCGTGTGTACCCGTAAGATAGAAATCCAGAGCTGAGTAAGACTTATTAATTTCTCTCATGATCTTTCATGTGATATTTGATATGATAGCATTATGATTGCAGTGTTCCAATCATCTGGAACTTTACTTTGTTTTTGGCATTAGTTAAATAGAAGTGCTAGTTTCTCAGTGATGACCGTACCAGCTTTTTGAGCACGTCGACAGCAATATTATATGGTCCACATGCTTTTTTGTTTGTTTGTTTATTTGTTTGATGGTTTGCTTCACTTCCCACGGCGTAACTTCTAGGATATCCTCGAACTGATTGCTGGCATCTTGCCCATCATATTCGTTGCTTTGTGTTCTTTGTTAGTAGTCGTAGAGTTTTGGGGAGAAGTCTTGGGCATATTCCGTGATCTGGTCCTTGTCTATTGTTAAGACTCCATGTTATTCAAGTACACAAGTTTTTGTTTTCGTCCTGCATTTAGAGTTTTGTTAATAGCTTTGAAGCCCCGACTTTTTTCGAAAATTGTTTCAATGATTTCTGTCGTGATATTCTTTTGTCTTCTCTTTGTTTCTTTTGGATGGTTTTCTTTAGTTCGATTTATCAATCTCCTTTCATGTTGTTGTCGGGGGCTTGAGATTTCTGCGTTTTTCTAAGAGGGTCTTGGTTTTGTCTGAGATTTTACGAATGTTTTGCATGCTCTTCGGTTCAAACCCAGTGGCAACTTCGATTAGAGAAGCTGTCAATTTGTTGTTGAATTTGTTGAAGTTGTTTGTGGAGTCGTTCTTTTCTGGTCCGGTGAGAAATTCATGTCTGTTTTCCAATTCATGCTTGAAGGACTGAGTGAACTCTTTTGGTACGTTTAGTGGTTGCAGCTTGGTGAAGAACATTTTCCTGCGTTCTTTGTTGATTTGAATTTTATATCTTACCATTCAATGGTCGCCTCTTACGTTGACTGAATTTAGGACCTGGATATCTTTGACGGTGTCGCTTTTGTCCGCTAGGATATAATCTGTTTCGTTTTTAATTCCATGGTTGGGGCTCTTCATCTTTATTTTTCCCTTGGAGAAGGTGTTCATGATTGTGAACCCGTTTTCAACATGGGAAGATTTCTGTGAACGGTGGATAAAAGCGGCAAATTTTTTTCTCGTATGAACAGTATCAGTTTAATGAGCCGATTCAAGAATTTGTGCCGAGAACGGGTTGGTTATGTAATCTTCTAATTGATAAGATACATGAACATCCGTTCGTGATAGTGAAATGGTTAGACCGTCTGTCGGGTTCGATTCCTGGTATGGGCAAAGAGTATGGATAACTCTTCATCGTGACAAATGATCGTGTTCACACAGCAGCTAATTGAGTACGTGCAGAGCTGTGTGATTACTGTGGAAGCAGTGTTGCCCATACAAAGAATTTTTTAGCGCTAGTTTGACTACCAAAAAATAGTCGCAAGCGTATCAAAAAATAGTCGCAAGCGTATCAAAAAATAGTCCCAAGCGTACCGAAAAATAGTCCTAAGCGTACCAAAAATAATCCCAAGCACACCGAAAAATAGTCGCAAACACACCGAAAAATTGTCCCAAACGTACCGAAAAATAGTCCCAAGCGTAACGAAAAATAGTCCTTAGCGTACCGAAAAATAGTCCCGAGCGTACCAAAAAATAGATGTTGGTCAGAAATGACCGATCACTCTGCCAAAACTAGAAACGTGCTGAATTGGCAACACTGAGGTGTG
>OY735217.1:7842680-7902680 GCA_963457665.1 Thysanoteuthis rhombus
ACATTATGATCAACAATATTACGTACAGATGAGAGTTACTGTCTTATTATAACCATACTTGACAGGATCAGAAGTGTATAAGCAGGTAAGCCTACCTTGGGCACTTGATTTAGATGTGTTGAATATTGCAGTTAGTACAAGAAGAACATTTTGAGGGATTTTGATAAATGGCAAATTTGTATGACAAGAAGACTAGGTTAGAGCATTCCCAAAACAGCACAGATTGTGGTGACTATCAGTAGTGGTTGAGAGAAGGGAAGATCACCAACTTTCGAAAAGGTATTGGGCGGCCAAGACTCATCTGCGTAAGAATTGAAGGGAGGATTTCCCCTCAGATACGAACCAAAAGAAACGCTATCGTGGAACATTTTGCAGATAGTTTTAATCAAAGTGAAAGAAAATTTGTGAATACCTGTGATATCCAATATCCTCCGAAGGCGTCTTCAGTAGACTTTCAAGCATCGGGACTGGAACTGGTATCAACGGAAGAAGTTTGCTTTGTCCAATGTCTCGCATTCTCCCCCCCCCCAATGGATGGCAGCAAACGTGTTCGTCGTTACCTTGAGCAAGGATGCTGTGCGAGTAAGCAATAAACCGGTAGAGGCAGTGTGATGGTTTAGGCCTACTCTCTTCCTGACGTTTTATAAAAGAACTCCCCGACAATATCATCAGGTCTTTTATTAACATCATGGGTTCAACATACCTCTCCAGAAAATATCTTATTCTGTTGCCATTTTGTATCTCTACAAAAGTCTGTCACGACCCAAAATGAAATGCCGCTCGCACATGTGGACAAGCTCCACCCTACCCTTGTTATCTAGCCTCGGTACGATCCAGAAACGAGTGCTCGGGTTAGATGGCGATTAGCTGTTTTCATCTCTCCAATCACTCTCCCATGTAAGTGATACAGTGATCCTGGCTATCTCTATTTCTATGGAAAGTGTCTAGAGGAGCTTCATTACCTGATTCCACCAATACGATATTTCCCAGTCGGAAAACGATTTAATATTTTTAGTGAATCCCATCCACACTTTGCAATTTTCACTTCTTCTCCGCTTCCTCCCCCGAACTGCTGTTCTATGGAACGAACTCACCCGCTAGTGCTTCCCGCTGGATATAATATCCACCCCTCAATACCCATGTTCAAGATCTTCCGAATCAATTCTTGACCTTACACCTAGAGTGGCCCCTTGGTTTCGTATAGGGTGCCTTTGCATACATTTTGCTCGAGAAACATTGGGTCCTTTTATTCATGTAGAAGTTATAATGTTGTGTCTCATCCATTTCATCATTATTGGAAACCGGGTTCACCCTTTCATGGCAACAGTCTTCTATGATGGCAACTGCATCTTTCAGCCGGACAACGCGCCCTACCACAAGGCCGAAATTTTGGGGAGTGTTTTCAGGAACATGAAAAAGACCTCATTGCTTTGTTCTGGTCCCCGAATCCTCTAGATCTGAATCCCATTCAAGACTTATACGGTGTATTGGACCTACAAGTTCGTTCTGCAGAACCTTGACCGCGTAACCTACAGAAATTAAATCAAAGAACCTGTTGTCAACATCCAAGCACAAGATCCCCGAAAGAACTCTTCAGAGGGCTTGTGGAGCAGTGGCCCCAATCTCCTGGCCACAGACCGGTTCTAGGCAGCAACACATGCGCTCCAGGGTCGTGATGAAACGAATCACTCGGTAATATATATCTCTGAAATGAAAAAAAGATCATTTCTTAGGATCAGGTTATTGATTTCGCTGAATAAACCCTTTTATAAACGAAACTGGGTCTATATAAGTGGCATAGTTGACTTATCACCTATATTCCGGTTGTGATTAAGACTCCCACCCTCATGTAACGGCCCACGAGATTATATCATGTATTAAACCGGTTTGCGGTTCAAGAAAGGCCAGGGACCCCTGTTGTCAGGTCTATGCTTGATCGATTAAGTAGCTCGTCTGAATTCTGTTGGAATGGTTAAAAGCTGTTTTCTGGTTGGACGTACATTTTCTTAGGTAGGTGGTCATAATGTTTTTGCTCGTCAGTGTACAAGCACCTACACATATATGAATACAGCCTTCTTATTATTTATTCTGTACAGAAAACGTGTCCTTTTTTTGTAAAGCAAATTTAAAAAACAACGACCTAGAAAAGCAAGCGGGAAAGAAGAAAACTGTCCGGTCTGTAGTATTTAGAGTGTTTCTGCTTCAGTACAGTCTGTGACGAACAACTTTGGCCTTCAAAGGCAAGCCTTTAAGCGGAATTAATTCGAACAGACTCATCACATCAAACCTTTCTTGTTGACAAACCAAATCGTGCCTAAGATTAAAGGGGTTGAAATGTCTAATTGAATCGAGAAAAAGATTTAATTCATCTAGCCTGAAAGTCAAACCGTGAAGACTAGTTCTTGTCTTACGTTAAGATATGCTGTGTCGCCAACTTCATTTTCAAATTGAGTCAAAAACATCTTAGAACACCTGGAAATATCTAGATTCTGTAGATATATACTTCTAAAATCTAGGAAACACATTATTAACAAATTAGTGTGATCAGACGTAAGATCTCAATCGTTTCTGTGACCAATAAATTATTGTTATCTCACAACAGGCTATCAAATTTTAAAATCCTATAATTGATCACTGTTAATCTATTTCACATGGACGAATCTATTATAACTTTGAGGTTGTAACAGGAATTGGACGAAACAGACATACGTACAACCATACGAGTAAATATACTTATTTGCATATAAGGCTTTTATATGAATGGATTAAACGGGACTTTAATCTCCATTCATTTTATTTAGATATCACTCAACTTATTACAAATATTACTTTTAATAGGAATTAAATAAAAATATTACTTATTTTACTGAAGATCATCGAGAGAGCAACTTTTGACACCTCGATGCGACCAAAAATCCAGAATATATATATATATATATATATATATATATATATATATCAATCTATCTATCAATCTGTTCTTTATCTATCATTATATATTAAAGATATAGAAATAAATGTATGAAAACGTCATCATGACGTCATACTCGAAGATGACAGGTTATCATCCAGGTGCAAGGAGAATCTGAACATGGACGAGAAAAGTCGAAAGATTAAGCGTAGAAGCCTGCCTAGGAAAAAAGGTTAGGATGCACGACCCACCACCTTATATAACGGACCACGATATATCGAAGGACATTCGTATTAGGATCAACTTCGTAACAGCAAAGTGAAGACTTCTAACTTCTAACTTTTCGGCAGCAAAACCTGTTTTTAACAAACAGGTGTCGTTAGTCGGAAAATCGATAAAAGAAATCAAAATAGAATCTTCTAAAAAGAAGCTCTGGTTATTCCCTCAATAGGAACCGTCGCGTGACCAATATATTTTGGCATGATGTTGTGTTGGGGGTGATCAATTAAAAAATTGGAAAAAAAGGATGATCAATAAATAAGTTACTTTTTTGCCTTTTCTCTGGTGATGATCAAAAGAAAAGTGTGAATTGAAAAAACATCAGGCAGGCACAAACTAAGAATCAATTTTGCATAAACTTACATTACAAATGACCCCAAAAAACTTTCAAAAAGCAGTTTGTTGTAGATATAATTTTTTAAAAAATGTGTAACCCCACTGGTGCGACCGACACGCGTGATTTATAAGTACATAACCAGCCAGCCAGCCAGCCGATCAGCCAGCCAGCCAGCCAGCCAGCCAACTAGCCAGCCAGCCAGCCAACTAACCAGCCAGCCAGACCGGCCAATTAGGAAACCAAAGAAATCTATTTTTACCGTTTTTATTGATTGTTTCTAATGAATTTACATCAGAGGGAATGTTTTATTTTATTTGCTTCAATTACCAATTTTTCATGCAATCAATCTAAATAACACTTAATACTTGGTACATCACTGCATCGTTTTGGGGCATCAAATCTCCATAAAATTCTCCAAAGAATTCAAACTGAGAATCACTTTGGGTGGGCAAACTTTCGGTGGAGCAAACCTAACCTTCAAAAATATGACGATCCCATTTGTTGTTTTCTTGTGTGTGTTTTTTGTTTCCTTTTTGCTGTTTTTTTTTTTTAATGGTAAGCAACCACTGCACCCGCCTGATGATCTTGTATGGATCTGAAACAGAGAACCTAAGCGAAAGATCAACTGAGAACCATGCATAGAAAAGAATCATGCTCAGCATTACATGGACAGATCACAAGAAAGCACAATACATCAGAGGAAAAACAAAGGTCAGGTAAATCATTAAAATCCATCAGAAAACTCAAAGTGTGGCCGACAGAAAAAAAGGACGGCGTGACGATCTAAACGAGTTCAGAAGGTATTGGCCCCGTGACGCCCACGATGGAGAGGTCTGAAAAATCGTGGAAAAAGTTTATGTCCAATGACGGACGTTAAAAGACTGATGAGGATACTCAATCTTTGTTTACGATAGTCAGTCTGTTCGTTTATCTTTGTGTCTGACTTGTCCAAACGTCTATGAGATCATTTTATGTGCGTTTTATTTTAAACTATTGAAATTGAATGACGTTGCAAGATATTAAATAACTATTCGTTTAGGTCATAATTTGCTCGTAAATTCAACTCTTTTTTGCGATATCAGGAACGCACAAAAGTAGGCAGCGTTTTTTTTTCAAACTAAATACTGCAGACACAATTGAAACCGTTTTTTGCTGAAAGATATCACACACCTTATAAAATTCTACACGTGCAAAATTTGTAGATTCACTTCTTGAAACTTAGAATAATAATTCTCTTGAGATATAGAAAAATAGATGAAAGACCATCACCAAGGTTCAATGGCTGACAAGTAGATCACACGTGAAGTGAGTTTGATCCTTTCGTGGTTCAGTGATACAGTGCTTGCCTCCGGTTCGGTGGACCGTGGTTCAATCCATCGCCGAGTCAAATCAAAAACTTTAAAAATTGGTACAAAATGCCTCCTCGCTAAGAATTCAGCTCAAGGATTAGGATTGTGGAACCTTTCCTAATTTTAAGGGCCAATTCACGTTGGATAAACCGGTTCCGGTAAGATAATTGAAGTTGAGCAACGTCGACCCAAGTCAGAACCGAGATGAGTGATCATTGTCAAATACCGGGTGCCGTAAGCAGAACGAAGCTTCGACTGCTCTTACTAGTCGGAAGTGAGCTTGGGCTATAAAACGATTGGCCGTATGTACCTCACCCCAACACCCACGACGAAGGTATAAGCGATGATACATACGTACGGAATGTTCTATTGTTATAACTCTCTGCCCGACAAGGCAAATCATATAGCGCAAAGAGATTGTTCAAGAATCGTGCAGATATGTAATATAAGTCGTGCATAAAGTATCTTTAACCATCTGTTTATCAGAACGTGTGTTTGTACAAGGATTCAGCTTTCCTCAAATCGTGAGCTATAGTAATCTTGATAAAAATGACCATAAAAAATGATTTCTAACCTTCAAATGAACTTTAAAAGCAAAATTACACCAGAAATAGATTTCTCGTTTCATAATACATAATTAACAGTGCCACAAGATGATCTGAAGCTACCAGCTGTAGGAAATTGAGATTGACGCTTTTCGGTTGAGGCCATATTGGACTTTACATGCACAGGCCATCACAAGTAGACACCAACTTGCTTGCAGTGAATCTTATAAATGTTACGGTAATATCATGCCAAAGTGCCAAAACTTGACACCAAGGGCACACTTGTCACTAAATTATATATTCCCATTCCGCTAATAGTAAATATCCTTGGTACTTGCTTCAGGGAGATGTTAGCAAGCTAGTTTCTTGGACTACTACGCAGTGCGTTTGATCCTCACTTACTTCCCTTGATATTATGACTGCGTAGCAAAGTAGTGTAATCTTAGTGAATAGCTACAGAAAACTGGATAAAAAATTGATCGGGGAAATTTGACATCAAGTATCATATAGTGTAACGAACAAATGAAAATACTGTATTTTTCAAATTTACTTACAATATAAGGATTTCCCTTAGTAAATGGTTATTGATTTCTGATTTTTTTTAATCAAACTGTTGTACTCGTTTTCGCTATTTTGGCGATTGACGCATTAGATTGTCCCTTTAAAAATTCTAACGAAGATCTGCAAACCATAGAAAAATAATGCCAATATCGGATTTTCGTATATCATATTTAAAATATATAGTCCGTGTAACAAGACTGAGTCAATGTTAGATTTATCGACTGTGTGGATTCAAAAGAAAATGAGAAATGAAAAAGGTGTTCATGTTTTTTATATGTCAGCATATGCAAAAATATTCAAAAGGCACAAAGTATCTATATGCTCTGGTATGCCTTTTGTATTCGCTGACGTTCTCTGAATTTCGAACCGAGCCTTTAATTCATTCAGTTCACGGGTATATACTCTTCTCATTCTGCTTCTGCTCTTTCAACTGCCAGACGTAGAAGTTGAATCCGCAACCAACAACATCAAACCAACGATTATATCCGATAGGCCACTGTCCAGCGGGAAAATCACGTGAAGCAATTTCAGCTCCTTTAATCTAATGTATGTCCCCTCCTAATTAAATACAATGCTGGATGCAACAGTCAAAATGTCGTTATGATAACTACCAAGTCAAGGACAAAAGTTTGAATAAATCTGTGCATAAGAATAATTTTTATTAGATGGCGCAGAAAAACATTTGAAAACTTTGATAACTTTTTGAATAAAAACGTAAAGGAAATTTCCCTTCCCTAAATTTGTTCCTTAGAAATTCATCATCATCGTTAACATTATCATCAGTCTTTTAGCATTCATCGTAGGACATAGACCCTCTAAGATTCGTCAGATATCACTATTATGGTCATTACGGAGCCAATACTTTCTAAATTTGTCTACTTCGTCACACCATCTTATTTTTGCTGGTCTCAGTTTTTGATATGATCCCTTGTAAATTGTGATGCATGACATTATTTCAACGTGACCAGACCATTGCCATTTAGGTTTTCTTATGGTTCCTATATTTATGACAGCTGTTTATTCTCTTTCTCTTGAGATATAGTTGTTTTGAACCTCAGAAGTTACTTTTTTGTGAAATATAACATCCTGCAAATACCATCTATTTTTAGCTTCGTAGAGTTGAACGTTTTCTAGGTAATGCTCCATGACAGCTCGGTATGTATCAGGCTCCAATGCTCGATTTCTTGTTGAATATTGTTGTTATTCAGTTTCAGAAGCATTAGAAGTTTGTTTACCCGAACTTTTTCTTTAAGATAACACTAAACTTTGAAGAAAAACTGGTGAATGCGGCAGTCAGTCAATATCTGATTCATGTGATTCATCGTGCTAACCATCATATGGAGAGATCACAAAACAACACAGTATATCATGGAGAGAACCAGGAGTCCGAGATATCGCTGAGTTAATTAGGAAACTCAAATGGCACTGTCGCTAGAATTACAGACAACCAATGGACATGACTCACAACATGGATCCCTGGAAATCAAAAGTGGAACCGAGGCTGACAGAATATGAGATGGCAAGACAAAGTGGACAGGTTCAGAGAATATACGTTCCGCAACACCCATGATACAGAGGTACAGCGAATCCTGGGAAAAGTTTACGTCCAACAACGAACGATAAAAGACTGCTACTGCTGCTGCTGCTGCTGCTGATGATGATGATGATGATGATGATGATGATGATGAGGTGGTGGTGGTGGATGTGGTGGCAGCGACATGCTGATAAAGGTCACGTGACGGTTTCAAGTTTGAGTGACTTACCAGACCTGTTATTGGAAAGTATCAATATCGAAAGGGACTTTTAGGCCATCCCATACTTGTTGCATATGTACTTTTGATATCATGACATAGGAAACTTACTAGAATTTCTATTTTCTATTTCTTATGATATACAAGAAAGTATATTTTATGGATGATAGAATAATGTAAGGCTTTTAACCCCAGATCAGAAGTTTCTCTCAATATTGTTTGTTAAGCAGACAATACTGTCCAGAAGGAAAATAACCGTAAAATAGGATTTAGCACGGCATATTCAAAATGATAGAGGGTAGCTTTATATGTATATATATATGCACACAGAGAGAGAGAAGGAGGTTAATCTGAAACACACACACACACACATATATATATATATATATATATATATATAGAGAGAGAGAGAGAGAGAGAGAGAGATATTTAAATAGATATTATTGTGTTATCCACGGACAACTGTTTCGTTGTTCTTCAGTGTGGCTATAGACAATCCATTATCCCATCAAGTACTACGAGGCAGGATTGAAACCTTCGCTTCAGACCCGGTATCCTACCTTTGAGCTACGGAACTGGACGATCAGTAAGGCTGAATTCAAGCGATATATTTATTTTACCTTTAAATTCCCCATCCATCAGAGTACTCTATTCCTGCCAGATTTGCCAATACGCAACTATACTACATCGTAAAACCTAAGACATTGAGGGGGCAACAAATGAATAGTGATGTTTAACTTTATTACTATTCCTCTGGGAAGAAATTCAATCATAATATTTTTGAGAATACTTCATGCTTTTAGCATGTGAATGAAAACGTCATTTCACAGGTGAAACCCCTTTTTTTTCAGTTTATACGATGAGAAACCTCATTTTGATATGTGTGAATAATTGCTATCACTATCTTTATAATTCATTGCATATTTCTTACATTTTTTTAAAATCGTCTAATTATGAGCTTTTGAAACTTTAAAAATATTTTTTCTCTTATATTTGGAGAATGTCTTCGTTTCCTCAATCTATTTGATCAAAAATTGAAATTCTAATTTACTGAATAGTTAGCCACATTTTCTTAAAAATGTTTGATATGTATATATAGATTAGTTTGTTCCCAAAATCATTGCTGGCGTAGGGCTCATTGTGGCCCTACGCCAGACATGACAAGGAGTAAATTTTGAAAATTTCATCCCTCTAGCTCCATTGATGAAGCCCCTACGCGTGATACATGCATACATTCATAGCCAGTCATCTAGCAAGTCGGACCAAATTTGAAAACAGAATAAACTTATTTGAAAGTTTTGGTGACAGTTTTTGTTGTTGACGGTGTAAATCACGAATAATCCTAGAAACATGGAAAAGTAAGCACAGTATCCCAATATTTGCTCTTGGGCTGGTTGGAATCCCTACGCGGGATGTATCCGGCCCGTTGGCAATTGGTTGCCGATTCCTGTTCAATAATACTTGAAATGAAGAGTACATGTGTATTAGTCCATTGCGAATTTTACATTACCTATCTATTGAGATGGAAATGAACACGGCGAAATATATACAGACGGAGTTAAATTTGGAGAACCTCAAATGTATTTTGTTGCGGAAAATAGACCATAATCCATTGTCTCAGTACAGGATTTACGACCCCCTGCACCATAGAGTTTTCACGGGTGTAGGCTTGGACAAGATCACCTGTCAGGGCCAATCCCTCAATCTTACTTGTTATGCTGAATGCTTAACAAGCAGGCATTGCATAATATTTTTTTTTTTTAGTATTTGGTACTGATTCTTATCAAGAATTGAGCCCACCACTTACCTAACCGGAGGCAAACGAGCTACCACCGGACCACAGTAATCGGTTCTAGGAAAAAACTTGTAAACTGATTTTTATTCATACATGTACGCACACGTACACTCCCTACATACACTCAGAGGCGCGCGTGTTGTTCGTCTAGATAAGTTATGGAGAAATTAATGAAATTATTCCAACTCACGAAACAATTACCCATTTTGTTGCCATTTAGTTTCCTGGTCGCAAATGCTGAACGTTTGAAATCGTGTTTTGAATCACGAACTGCTACGCAACACACAGCCAATGAATTATTGCGCACGTTAAACGTTCCTTTCGTACCCGTTATGGCTGTTATTGTCAGTCTTCTTCTGTTTCGAAAGACAATGTAGCGTGCCCTCAAGATTAGCCCACAGTTGACCCGCAACGCCTGCTGTGACCGTGCAGCTTTTTGAGGTGCTGTGCGCACCTGACTCAGTGGGGGCAGTCTCTGCTCTCTAATGTTTGCACTCTCTCTACTCTTCCCACCAGTCTCTCTGTCTCTGTCTGTCTGTCTGTCTGTCTGTCTGTCTGTCTGTCTGTCTCTCTCTCTCTCTCTCTCTCTCTCTCTCTCTCTCTCGTCTGGATACCTGCCTTGATGACAAGCCTCGATTTGCTGCAGTGCACACCTCGTAAATCTATAAACAATTGCTAATGTTTGCCTTCAAAACATTCCCAGTGTATTCCAAATAATGTTCGTGCAATTGAACCGCCTCTCGGCACCCTTTCTGCTGTCAACACAACGTTTTGGCCGATTCATTCTTTTGTCAAGGGCATAACTGCAAAAAAGTGGTCAGCTTTTTTTTCCTCCTGAAAGAGATTCGACCGTCAGAGGAAAAATATGGAATTTTAAAAAAGACTCTTCTCAAAGGTGTAGAACATTCTGCACAGTAAAATTCTTTTATACGACCCCAACTTAATGTTTCGATATAAAAAGACTGTATTTTTATTCGCTAGTAATAGGGTTGCTACTAAGAAATATTCTAAATATATCCTTCCCCCCACCACCCCAGGAAATATCCGTTTATCCTCCAGAAATATATCCTTTTATCAACCCCCTGGGAAAGTGACAGCGGACTTCCAGGATTGTAGATTGGTAATAATGGACTCACTATTTCGGATTGTGAAAGGACTCGGCTCCTTTGTATTTTGTATACTTTGCTTTGCATTCAAACGGAATAAACAAAGTCATTGGCAAAGAAAAGCACGAATAGAAACGAAGATATATATATATATATATATATATATATATATATATATATATATATATATATATATATATATATATATATATATATATATATATATATATATACAGTGTATGTGGTACAAATCAGGCTGGCAGTATAACATAATATGATAATATATCAATAATATAAAGCCACTTCTGAAATGTAATTGATTTATTTCATAGAGTCCTCGATACATACAACTTTTCACTCTTGAAGTTAAGTTGTTTTAGAGTAGAGCTGGAAATAAATAGTAGAATGTGGATTTGCTACACAAACTAGCTTCTTCGGGCCTCATCAGGCAATATATATATATATATATATATATATATATATATATATATATATATATATATATATATGTATGTGTGTGTGTGTGTGTGTGTGTGTGTGTGTGTGTGTGTGTGTGTGTGTGTGTTTGGAATACCCTCTGAAACACGTGGTCACCGTACCGGAAAGCAAACATACGGTAGTGTCCAAACAAAAAATAAACTAGTACTTCCGAGTCTCGTAAATGGCGCTGATAGAAACTCAAATACTTCGAATCGAAATTCGCTCATACGACGTGATTTCTGTCTCTGCTCTATCTTTTTTGTTTGTTTTACTTTTTCTTTCCGTAATGTATTGACTTCATAACGATCTTCCGAATCAACTGATAGCGAATGGTGGGAAGCGTCCATTCTAGTCGTCGGGGTTAAGGAGAGTGAGATATTCAATAAACAGTGTGAGCACCAGAGTTCCTGGTACCCTGCACAAGCTGAACTTCGGCACCCTTTAAAGCCTGATTGAGCTGGTCGTCGATAATGAGATTTTACCAACTATCCCACCATTATAGTTTCACTACGGTAGAAAGTATTTAACTATCAGGAACACCTGAAAAATCGGATTCCACATACGGGAATTTTCTTTAGGTTGTTTTGGGGGGTTGTTGTTGTTGTTTTCGACTTGATTCATTCATTTTCCCATTTTTCGATTTCCATCTGAATAGCCCTGAAGTCTCAAATACATGACAGGCTCTCCCTGGCATTTGAGCAGCCAAAATGACTGTCTGTGCTGCCGATACCTAGAACTGGACCTGTCAATAGAAATAAATTAATTAAGTTTAACAATCATAGAATAAATTGGTTAGGTAAAACTTGTAGCTAGATGACACTGTGCAATTACTCTTAATTTTTTGTTCCTGGGTAATAACTCTAATTTTTTTCCGGTTGCTTAAAATGTCACCTATTACCTTCGAATTTTGCTTTTGTGAAAATGACGATGAATTGAAATGTACTTGATTTCAAGTGTGAAACATTGGAATTTGTACATTCTTGATCACATAAAGTAAGAAAAAAATTCCATATAAATATCACTATCCTGGCCACAAAAGCAAAGTTTGAAAGGAATAATAGTCATTTCCTATACTTTTTACACAAAAGCAATAAAAAAAACAGGTCATGTTACTCACTCGATAGAAACTGTCGCGTCGATTGGAAAGAGTGGTAATCAATGAATGATATATTTTTCTCGTCTTTTTGGAGGGGCAGAATTCTTTTAATGACTAAATTTTCGAACAAAAAATCTTAAATTAATGAAAAGCTTGAATACTGCCGGACACAAACTTAGGGATCAGTTTAGCATAGATTTGGATTACAAAAAAAAAACTATTCAGGGAGGAGATTTTCAAAAAACAAAAAAGTTTCTTTCTAGACATAAGGAGTAAATGTTTAAAATTCCAGTGCACTTGCTCCATTGATGCGGCCTGTGCGCGTAACATATACATATAGCCAACCAGACCAACTTGAAAACTGAAGAAATCCATATGAACAGTTTGGGTGACAATTTTGGTGGAGACATTCAAATAATACTCACTACTCAGAAACAAAAATCGTGTCATGTGGGGTAATTAGTTAGCAAAAAAGATTGGTGATTTTTATCGATGGATATTTTCAGGTATAGACTTTGCTCGTTTAATTTGTGGCAATTTTTATCTATCAATAAAATGAACAGTGTGACGCTCTGTTCATTTCTCTGTCCGTATCTATGGACTCTTGCACTTCAAAGTTACAATTTTACCGATAAAATATCTCCTAATCACGATTTGAAACCCTGGACTTTTTGATAAAACTTTAGATGAAACTGATAAGCTATAAACATTTATTCACGTTATGAACTTAGAAGCACGGCCTCCAGTATATATATATATATATATATATATATATATATATATATATATATATATATATATATATATATATATCAAGAGAGACACATGGATCTTCAAATGAACTTTTGAAAATCTTTTTAAGTGAAACAGAATGTACAATCTGTAATGAACCAATGAAAAAATCTTGACTCATTTAACAACCAATCTCCAAATGCATTAATATATATATATATATATATATATATATATATATATATACGCTTATTGTATATTCTATTATTGTTCTCTTACGCACGCACGCACGCACGCACGCACGCATATAACTGTTTCCTTTGTTAAAATGTTTGATTGTTCGAATTAACTTAATTTCGAATATTTGTTAGATTTGCACTGAATTATTATATCAAATATTTGTATTGTTTATAATAGTTAATGTTTCATATCTATATTAAAATTGTTCAAGTTTGTGATAGTTTTTGAGTAAGATGTTTTAGCAGGATGAATGTATGTGTTAAGTATGTTTTGTTAGTGATGTAATGTGTTGGTGTTTTACAAATAATATGATGCAATGTTTTCCCGGTGATTCAGTTTGTTATTGAAGCCTTAAGAGTAAAGGCTTTTTACTCTCAAAATCCATCTACCTTCGTATGTTTCTAGTTTTGTAAATTTTTCATCCCTAGTAAAATGATGATCCACTAAATGGAAGTGCTTATCTACGTGCAATAATTCGTTGTTGTCAACTGATTTTATTGTGTCCATAGTTGTTTGATATATAGTGAAAAAGCCATTTAGATTTTCTCGTGAATTGTTCAGAGCAACGTTTACATTCTGAAAGGTTGGTAACGTTTTTACATATGCAATTTGATTTATGGTAAACTTTGAAATTTTTTCTAGGTTATGAATCCGGTGAAAGAATTGATAACTTTGAGATGTTTGCAGCATAGACTATTTTTATTGTTGTATGGTTAGAAACTTTTAACTTTATTTGAAATGAGTTTTTACAAATAACTTTGTTGTTTAGTATAGAGTTACAGCCTATAATTTCTTAATTAAATACCATCAACAACAGATAGAGAATCAGTTTCATTTTTTGCAATTTTACAAATTAGTAAAAAAAAAAAATTATGATCTATGTATGATAAAGAGATAGACAGACAGAGCAGTAACATGTTGACACTGGGTTTTCTCACTGGTGTGATCTTCAGGCCAAGGGCTGCTCCCTGTGGGATACTCCCTAGATACGTAGGGAGTGTCTCACTAGGATTAGCACATGTTCTGGAGATTGAACCTGCGTAAAAACTCCAAACCAACATGAAGCACTTATTCGTCTGCACATCTACACGTACTGTATCCCTGATTTCGAGAACTTTTCTCTCAAAGATAACTCAACCCTAAAAATATAATAACAATACAGAGAAATCAGAGGGAGAGAGACAGACAGAAAGATAGAAATTTTCTTTTCTTTGAAAAATCACAATCATAGAAATTCAAATATATCCGTGAATGTTTTCATGGTTGATAACAAATAACAGATATATTTTATTCATGGAAAATTTCGCAGGAAACATTCCAGATAATTTATGACCGTAAAAGAAAACGAATTCTCGCCAAAACTTTTGATTGTTTGGGATTCAGCTTATTTTTCTAATTCGATCATGATTTATGAAACCTATAGAAACTAGGTATGTCATACAATTCAAATGCAAGTCATTTCGTTCAACGTTCTTCTATTCATTTCGAAAAGTCACCGGACGATCGTAAGAATTTATTGAAATCAATGGGGAAAAAGACATTCAGAAAAGCTCTTTACAGAGACGTTGCTAGGAGAAAGGTGTTGCCATCCCAAGAAGAAATCGCGCTAAATCTAACACGAAATAGTGACAAAAATGTCCAAACGCGCTAAAAAAAATGCTGCTTGCCTTTTATGACAGGCTTCAATAGATGAAAATGGCTAATTTCTTTCTGATACTGCAAGGAAATAGCTATTCGATTGCTGAAAAATAGCGCTAAAAATTGGCTTAAAATAGCGCTAAATGTTGAGTTTTCGAGCTGCGAAATCCATGTTTCCTATGTTAAACAAGTAGATTCAATAGCCAGATTACTTAAATATTGCTGCCATTTTAATTTTCAAATGATTGAAAAATAGACCTGCTCTAAATCGACTCGATCGATACCTGTGGAATGTCGAATAAGTGAAGACGCCGAATCACGGAAGGATTACCTGTAAACGATTGTTAACCACCTCATCATAAATGAATTTCAAATATGTGAATCAATGCAAGGTAGATTCGAATCATTAATTGGAAACTGAGTGAAAATTTTAATGAATTATTGCGCTGTGAAGGCTTGGCTTCGCTAACGGAGAACTGGGAGAATTTTCAGGTTCTTGGTCAGGGCGGTCTTACGTGAATATCCCAAAGGCTTATACAGGCAGTATAGTGATAGGAAGGAAGCGAATACCTGTGCTTACCAGGGCACGTTATCAGACGAAATGATAGAATCCCACCCAAACTATGTGCAGCACGTTTGTGCGGTAGCTCAGGAAATTTGAAATCAGTGCCGAATTAATGAAGATACCGGATTACAGATTGTCGGAAGTGAAGTTATAATGTATAAAGATTGGATGCCGTACAGCAATGGTAATCAAGTGAGTTCGATCCTGTCTCACCCTTGTGTCCTTGAGCTAAACTAAGCTGAGTCTGGTGCAGCCACTACTCAACCTGGGGACAAAAAGTAGGTCTCAGCTAATTGCCCCATTCAGTGTCTTGGAATTTGCGTCGTCTTTGTTAGACTAATCAACAATAATCTGCTGAAATCAGTTATCAGAGCTCGTAGTGACAAGAATGATAGAAAGTTGAGTGTAAGCAGTGGAAATGTTCATCAGAACAACGATTGACACAGTAACACAGTGTTCCCTTGATGTTTGCTGTGTAGTGATACAGAGTCTGTTATGATGAACAGAAGGATTACTTCTAAACGCTCGTTAACCACCTCATTATATATATATTGATAGAGATACTTAGATCTTCAAATGAACTTTTGAAAATCTTTTTCAAGTGAAACAGAATGCAATCTGTAACGAACGCCCCTACTGTATAACACACTGCAACAATTCATGCTGAATCCAACCAGTAACAATATTTTTTTCAAAACGCCGGTGTTTTTGCCACACGTTATACTTTGCTTACTTTTTAGATGTATCCACGCATCTCTATAAGACACTTTTTGACTGGTCGGTCAGTTGGCTTCTAATATGTTAAATATCGATTTTCTCTGTCGTATCTCTTTGGGTTGGTATGAAACTTGCTCAATATATTTGGGTGAACAGTCTTCGTTCTCCCATTCCTCCTCTCTTCCCACTTTAACAAGTAAATATCAATTTTCTTAGCTGTATCATGTTGGATTGATACGAGACTAGGCTCTGACCTTTAGATGGGCCATCTTTAACTTCCTCTTCTTCCTCCCTCTCTTCTGTCTCCAGCTACTTCTACTACGATAACTTATGCCGAATATCAATTTTCTTAGCTCTATCATGTTGGATCCTTATCAAACATTGTCCAGATTTTCGTGGGAACCAATCCCATCTCTCCCCTGCTACTATTGCCAGTTTGATGATGGACGCATCGTTGAACATATGGTTCTTGTTTATTAAAACAGTCTATGGTTCATGCACACGATTTAACCCAAGCTGTTTGCACAATTCCGAGTGTATTACTGTTCCTACTCTATCATGTTTTTACACCATCCTGGATTTTTTCAAATGCCCAATTGACTATATTATAGCTATTAGTCAGACTGGAGAGAGGGAAAGAGGGAGAGAGAAAGTGAGAGAGATAAAGGAAGAGAAAGGGAGAGAGAGAGAAAGGGAAAGAGAGAGAAAGCGGAGAGAGATAAAGGGAGAGAGAAAGGGAGAGAGAGAAAGGGAGAGAGAGAAAGGAAGAAAGAGAGAAAGGGAGAAAGAGAGAGAAAGGGAGAGAGAGAGACTGGTTCCGTCGTTCACTGGTTCATGTCGCGTTTTCGAGTTCTGTCATTTTTCTCTTGTAAACATTGAATTTTTGTTCTGAAAAATATTATTTTTATATAGTAACATGTATATAAGCGAAAATTCCCTAGGTACTAAGGATGACATTAAAACAGGTTATATAATCATAGAACCATTATACAATATGAAAGCATAAGATCTTTAAAACGGCGGTTGATATTCGACCGTGATTTTGAGGTATTCGTCCGATCTTGTTATTTTTAATTACAAATCAATTCTCTTCAGAAGTGTTTCTGTGGCTTTGTGGTCTAGGGCATTCTGCTAAACATCAGTACAAATGCGGATCAATTCAATCTGGGAGCTATTATTTTTCTTTTTTCCTGGATTTCGAGATCAGTGGCGGATTAACCATCAGGCTGAGTAGGCCTACCCTTCCTTCCTTTCTTTCTTTCTTTGTTTTGACGCAAGAGGTGAATTAATCATCAGGGCGAGTTGGCTTTTTCTTTCTTTCTCTTGTCAAACTCTTACAATAGGGTTTTTCACTTTTTTCTGTATGTAACTATGACGGATGAGAAACAAGTGACGTCATGCACGAATAACGGTGACACAGTGAGATACGCAAAGGCTGATGACGAATTCACACCCTCTTCTAAAGCCCAGCTCAGGTTGACTTGTCTTACTAAAGTTCACAAACCCTATTTACAGGAACTATCAGTAAAGGAGTTGAAATGAAACACGTAGTTTTAGAATAATTTTGTATGGAGAAATGAATCCTGTTTTTTCGTTCACTTTTTAGATTTGAAGGAAGCAAGGGGTTTTGAGCCTAGTGCAACCTTACTTGATAATAATAAGTTATTATTGGAACATTAGTAAGATCTACAACCGCTGCTACAGTTAGATAAGAAAACATTTGTCCTTGATAAGTATCGTATATATGACCGGATATATCATTAGGAAAAGTACTTCTTGTGATAATCTGAAATAAATGTGAGTTTTTCTCCGACAGATGGATTCCTTACAACAACAAAAAAAGAGAGAAAAGCAACTCATTATTTTTCAATCGATCTTATCTAGCTGACATTTCAGAAGCGATCCCCACTTCATTTACATAAGAGCTCGTTTTATCACATTTTGCTGGGATGATTTGAAATGTGTCACGCTATGCACAAACATTTCCAACTCTCCCTTCAATAGCATTTACTTCTTTTGAGCTTCGTTGGCTCGAACACTGATTTTATCAGAATTATGTCAGCCATTTATGTTCTAAAAATAAAAAATAGGCCGTGTCTTTATGAAGGGAGACGCCGCAAACTTTTTTTTTTTTAAATGTACGATTGAATTCAAAGGAGGGGCGCACACCTTTGCTAACAGGTGCCCTGCATTCATGTCAGGAAATACAAAGAGAAAAGAAAACAAAGGCGTATTTCCAATGCGTTCGGAGCAGGACCGATATTTATCATTGATAGGACCTAGGTCATAACATTTCTTGGCGGGGGGTTCTTTTTACTTTTGTATTTATCCATCATTTACAATATAGTGAATAATATATTGGCAAATAATAACATATCTATTCGAGTACAATGGCGTGAATTAAGCATTCAAGATAGATGGGCAGTCATGTAAAATAATTTCCATCCTGCTTCACGAAACTACGGCTTTGAAGTATTTCGCTCACTTCTTTTCGGTATTGCCAATTTAGATATTAAATAATACATCTCAAAAACTGATAAAATTGGCACTAAAGAGTTCTGGTTTTTATACGTAATTCCGCCATAACTGTGCTGATCTGATTGGGGTCTACTCTACTCAAAATATCACCCGCACCTTAGATTAAGTGTGTCACTGCTGCTTGTGTTCAGATTAGCGCGTGTTCATTGCATCATTATCTACAAAAACCCGAATACATAGTAAATGAGTCCAGGTATAGATATCCACAAAACTGAGAGAGAATTTATTTTTCACTTGAGTGACCGAGCTATGGAATGCTCCCCGTGAGAAAAGAAAAAACTATCTCCTCTAAATCAATCGATGCAATCAAAAACAATTCATTGAACGAGACTCGAAGGTCAACCTCTAATTTTCGTATAAGCACAGTAACTACCCGTAACACAACGATAGAAATTGGAAAAAAAGAGCTGGAGAAAGTAGATCAGTACATCGATCTAGGACAGCAAATCTCCATGAAGTCCTTAAAAAAAGAAGAAATCAAGCGAAGAATCACTCAAGGTTGGCAAGTTTTCGGTAGAGCAAGCTCGATTTTCAAGGACAATGAAATCTGACAAGTCCTAAAAAGAAGGCTATACAACCAATGTATCCAACCGATAGTCACCTATCGAGCTGTAACATGGAACCTAATCGAAAGATCGACCCTCAAACTGAGAACCATGCAACATGCACTTAAGAGAACCATGCAACCTCATATAAAGAGATTATAAGACAGCATAGTATATAAGAGAAAAGACTTCAGTCTGATATATCATAGAAACTAATAGAAAACCCAAAATAGCAATGGGCTGGACATTTGTGAGAATGTCAGACAGCTGCTGAACATCATCACTCACAGAGTGGATCCCTAGAGATTATATGTAAAATTGTGGACGACAGAAAGTAAGATGGCGTGACTAGCTAGATAAATTCAGCAAGTACTGGCTCCGCGACGCCCATAAAAGTAAGGTCTGGCGAATCTTGGGGAACAAGCCGTCCGTCTGGAAAAGATTGATTGGTGGACTGTATATGGTTTCAATGTTCCATTTTGTTTCAATATATTTCTTCTCACTTTCGTATCTTTAAATGTCAATTATGAAGCTGTGGAGGGTTTTTAAATGAATTTTTTGAAATGTACCGGATTCTTTTTGCACTCACTAAATATCGCTTGAATATTGAAAGTTTCGTTTGAAGAAGGCTGGCTGCTTGGAGAAAAGCTTTCTAGCTCTGAATTAAAACGAAGTGCCTAATTTAGGGGATTGCTGGTTTGAATAACCCTATGCCTGGCATAATGTCAATGTTACTGGTTTTATAATTTTTCTTACAGTTTTCCGTGAATAGATAAATATGCACAAACTGAGAGAGAGAGAGAGAGAGAGAGAGAGAGAGAGAGAGAGATCAACTGGCTGAGGTCAATAGATACGAAGCTTGGCATAGTTCTGCATGAGGCTGAATACATGGAAAAGATAATAAGGAACAACCATAACTATCAACTAAACTGTGTATATGAGTGTCTACAGTTTTTAAGTGGGTATGGCTGTCTCGCAATCTATATATGCATTGTACGTAAAGGCCACTCAAATGTAATGAGAAAGCAGAAAATTCAAACATATAATCCTTATGATGTCTAGAAAGAACTGCTATTTGTTTCGCTTTTTTTTAATTCTCACACAAAACGGGTCTCGTTGTGTCCAACTACTTTCAAGATTCTTTTATTCCAAATTCGGAATTCTTAGTGATTCTACAACTATTCGTTGATCACCCTTTTCTCCATTTTTCTAATTGATCATCCCCAACACGGCATACTAACGAAAGATGTTGGTCATTTGACGGTTACTAATGAGTGACTAGCCAGGTCTATTTTGAATTCCAATCGAATAACCAAGCTAGAATGTGTTATTCAACCGATCACATCTTACGAGATGAGTGATGAACTTCCGTTTTATATTATTCAGGAATACTGCATTCCTTCCATCCCTGTCAGCTCCACTAAACTGGAAATGGTAAGAGAATTTGTTTATTAGTCCATATCCTCTGGCAGAAGATCAAATAATAGATAGACTACACTGACGAGCACTAACAAAACCCTTCGATATTTATACATATATATATATATATATATATATATATATATATATATATATATATATATATATATATATATATATATATAAATTATAAATTGCGCCATATTTTAAAGAAACCTTTTTAAAACGATCTCCCGTCGCAACGCGGTGAATATATCACTCAATTTAAGAATAAAAGATAATGAACTAAAAGAATAGAATAAGAGCTGATTTATAATTAGGTTTATACAGGAATTTTCTTTGATTGTTTATTTTATTCACGTTGTCTAAATTGCGTGATATATTAACTTGTGTAACGAAGGGAGATCATTTCAAATAAGTCTCTACATGATATAGCGCAGTTCATGATTCATTCTGTTGGACCAAGTATGTCCGTTTGTTAAATACATCACTGTTGCGTTGAAAGACACGAATAGACCAACAATAAACGAGATGAGAATTTGGGTTGAAAGCAGTTGTTCCTCCTTTGCATCACTGGTGGTTATTTAGCTCAATGGTAAGAGCATTGCAACATTGGAGCCGCTACCCTATCGGTGGCAAGTTCGATTTCTGCAGGTGCCCCATTTTCTTTTATTGTTTATTCTACTTACGTTATCTAAATTGAGTGATATATTAAGCGTGTGGCGACAGGATATCATTTCAAACGAGTTTCTATATAATATAACACAATTCATAACTCATTTTGTTCGGCCATATATGTCCATTACTTAAATACATATGTATAAATAAATATGTAAACTCTGCACTCGATTCAATTAAGCTTGATTTTGTGATATCCGCTGACTCCATAGCCTTCATGAACACCCGTATATGCATAGATAGTAATAGACACCTCTATACCACCCTCTACACTAAACCCACAGACACTCACAATTACCTCCACTCTAAATCGGCCCATCCCAACACGCTCTTAGAATTTGAAGAATTTGCTCTACAGATAGTGAACTCAACAGACACAACCATAACCTATTACACTATTAGTATATAAGGGAGAGGAATGCTCAACCTATTACAACATTTCACTAAACAAAGATGTTCACAAGATGATGCAAATAACCAAGTAAAAAAGGCAACTACAATACTCAGTGATGAAACCTTTACGCTCTCTAGCAATAATAAACTTGACTGCTTACCACTTTAAAACCACCTTCAAAAACACTCTCCCACCCTTAGCACATATTATCGATAAGAGATGGAATATCCCCACAGGTAAAAGAGATCTCAATGAAATATTCATAGATCCGTGTGTCATCACCTACCAAAGACCCTGACACATCAAAGACGTGAAATTAACAGCAACAATATAATAAACAATAAAATCTCACATAGCAACATCCCTAGAATCACTAAATTCTGTCAACCATGCGATAAAAGAAATAGTCTATGTTGCAACCACCTTAAATACATCAACTCCTTCACTAGCTCTACTACTAAAGAGAGTTTCTACATATACCATAGCAGTAACTGTCGTAGCAAATACATTATATACCTCCTAG
This sequence comes from Thysanoteuthis rhombus, assembly GCA_963457665.1. Lineage (NCBI taxonomy): Eukaryota > Metazoa > Mollusca > Cephalopoda > Oegopsida > Thysanoteuthidae > Thysanoteuthis > Thysanoteuthis major. Next base: position 7,864,880 of record OY735217.1, read on the forward strand.
GATGTAATAGATACAATTTACAATACCTACGCAAGACCAAGTGATAATTCAACATCAGACTTAACAACTACAGACATGGAATTAAATCACAAAACCATCCCAGTCCACTTCCCACGGAACTACACTTTCGCACCCAGGACACAATTTTGCCACAGACGCTAGAATCACAATCATTGAAAAAATAGAAAAATACACCCTAGAAAGACATGAAGATATGTGGATCAACAAACTGAAAACTCTCTCCCCTAATGGACTTAACACCAAATTTAACAACCCTAACCACACAGATATCTAAATCATAATCCTCTCACTAACAACAACCCCACATCCACACTTTACCCTCTCTCAGGTATATCTAATGTTGGAAACTTCAGTCACTCAAACCCATAACAACTAAAACCTTTGTATGGTATTCTACTTGTACGAATCAGAGCCAACAAACTTTCAGTTATTCATATATAGTTCCTTGGCCTCATCAACCCACCATCTATACTAACCCTAAACTACTCATACAATCTAACACTCAACCACTTCCCTTCTACCCTGACACCCTATGGCCTCTCCAAGTCCTACTACTGCTGATAACACCACAGCTTACCACAAACTTCATCACAGACTGAACCAAATCCCACACATCAGGATGACCCTAATAAATGGGATCCCAATTTTTGCTCGTTAAGCGAAGCGTCTGATGGTAAATTTATGTTCCAGAGTAAACGTTTAACCACTAAATGGTACACACACACACACACACACAGAGCACACACACACACAGAGCACACACACACACACACACACACACAGCACACGCTTCTGAAGATGGGAGTACCTCCCGAAATCTGTTCAACTCATCAATGAAAATATTTACGGATCAATAAACTAAGTTTCCATTCACTTTCACTCCTGAGTTTGTCTCACTTCCTATATTTCACATTATTTTATTAAATATATATGTGTATATATAGTTCTTTACTATACTTAACATACTTTCAATAACAATAATTAATAATCACAACTCAGGTCATTAAATTTATCACTTGGACTATGATAGGCCACCGAGGTCGGATCGAATTCACTGCCACAGCTTGGTACATATACATATATGTGTGTGTATGAGTGTGTGTGTGTGTGTGTATGTGTGTTTGATTAAAAGGTGGACGGAGTTTCGATCCCAGCACGATGCTCATTTATTTATACAATCTAAAGCCACTGGATTTCTATTGAGTCAAATCGGTGCCGAGCAAAATTTGTTCCAGCTCAATTGTCTTTATAATCATTGTGTGCGTGTGTGTGTGTGTGTGTGTGTGTGTGTGTGTGTGTGTGTGTGTGTGTGTGCACGAAGTTTTTCTCAACGTAATGTGACTGATTGAGTGAAATATCTATTATCAACTTCATTACAGATCAACTTTATTCCTTTCATAATAGTCCCTTTGGGAAGTCACACACCGACGGACACGATGTCCTCACTCCTGACACTGTCTTTATTTGTTCGTCAAGACCTGTTGGACGTTCTCAACAGTTTCTAAATGACAACCGTGGAGTTGGGTTTTGATTTTTGTGAACAAAAAAATCGTCACAAAGACTCAGATCAGGGGAGTAAGGAAGCCGTTTTGAAGGAGATAAAGTTGAATGGCAATTAGGGTGATAATAAATATTTCTGAACGGTCAGTTTTATTACTTTCTAGGCAGAACTCGTTCATAAGTATTCGTGTATATAAACTAAATAACTACTTTATATCAATGTAACACACATATATTAGCAAATTAGGTATTTTATATCGATATAACACGTGCATATATGAACCAAATTACTATGTTATATCTATATTAGACGTACATACTGTATAATGTTCATATGTATGTACTTGTTCATGAGTATTTTATCAAGACATAGCACAGACTCGGTCTTTCTTGTTTATGATTGTATTCTTCCCAAAATGTTTATTGGTCTAGTTTAAGGCTATTCAACTGACTAATTTAGCTACTCTTTTGAGTAACAATGTTAATTAGTCCTTTCAATATCCGAGACTGATTCTGAACAAAAGATTAGCAGAATCGAAAGAAATACTTTGTCTGATCCATTTAACAACTTAGTTTTATTTGAAATAACTTTCATTTTGTTCCACTAAATTGTTTCAGGGGATACAACACCCCTTCCATCCTCTTCAGCTCTACTGAACTGGAAACTGTCAAGAATTCCGCCTACTTTTGATGGCTCATATCCTCTGACACCAAGATAAGCAGAGACATAGACGACACAACAACGAACGGTAACAAAACTCACGAAACATACTCACGTACATATTCACACTCTTATATGTATACATATACCCATATATCAGCTCAGGTTTGGAATTCAATAATCGTAAGTAAAATCGCTACACGAACCATCAATTTTGCCACTAAGACAAAATTATGGGACATCAAGAGAGGATTTCACCACTATATATTCATATATATTCGTGTTTGTGTGTGTGTGTGTACTTGTTTATAAGTATACATACATACAAACATATATATATATATATATATATATAGATAGATAGATAGATAGATAGATAGATAGATAGATATAGATATAGATATATAGATATATAGATAGATATAGATATAGATATTTATATATATACAGTACTGCTAATAAGTATTTGAACAAGCAGAAATTTTGTTTGTATGGCTTGGTTTTGAGAGTTAGATAGATTACGAGCAATAGCCTTTTTATAAGCGATGGTTTGTTTATATCAAAAGTACTACTCATAAGTACATAGATAAATATGACCAAATAAATCTGTTGTACCAATATAACACACATATACAAGCAAAATAACTATTCTATATCAATATAACTCATATCGATAGATTAAATAACTATCTTATATTTATACAACACACATATTGAATAATGTTCATAAGTATTTGAACAGCCACAAGCTCTGTTACATTGATTCAGTATAGGTCTAGTTTGGGGTTATATAACTAACTACTTTGTTAACTCCCTTGTATGGCAATGTTCGTTGGCCTTTTCAATCTCCAAGGTCAATTATGATCAAAATCTTAGCAGAAAAGAAAAAATACTTGGTTTGATTCATTTAACAATTTATTTCTATTAAAATTTTTTTTCCATAAATCCAGCGTTCGGAACCTCAAAACATGCCTAAATGTATCCGTTGTTACGCTGATTGTAACAAAATTCGGTACTTAATACGTAAAGTGCTCTTTTTCAATGTATACAGAGACATGCAAGAAGTAAGTATACTATGTGAGTTTAAAGTTGAGAAGAAACTTCGTTTAAAAGCCTCAGAATCGTCAGAAAGATTCAAATAGACGCAAGAACAGTAAAATACTATTTCCATCGAATTAGTTATTATGAACAAGTACCAAGGAGGAAGTCCCTGTTAACAATGTACAATCCCTAGCTATGTTAGAAAAATTCAACTTCCTCCACTATCTTCCATATAAGTATGAAGTAGCTGAATACTCAGCCATGAAAGCATAGTTTTTTCACCTGGTGAAACCTATATTATCATTCAGCTTGTTCCTTATTGAGGTAAGAGATCATGGATTTGAATTATATATTTATTTATTCACAATAGCTCCCTATAAGCTGTGCACACCAACATACGTTTCGCAACCTGCACATAGAGGAAATTAATGTGGACAAAGGATTAGTAGACTAAAATTGTGTAATAACTCATAACCATACTTATAATGGTAAATATGGTAATATCATATAATAACTATACTTATTCAAAGAATAATATCTCAACTTGCAGTTTCCTTTAACTAGTTAACTATACCTGACAAACTTGGTTCAGGTATTTTTCATTGCGTAACAGACAAAAAGACAGTTGACACATATATATATATATATATATATATATATATATATATATATATATATATATATATATATATATTTGCATTTGCTAGTTGGTAGGTGTGGGTACCAATTTCAGCCATTACCCCCACCTTCTTGCCCCTATCTTCAACCCCCACCTCCATCACCTCTTTCCTTTCCCCTTACCTATTATTTGATCGTTTTGTTGAGAACAATCACTGCCGTTTTAGCTAAGCCTGACTGTGGAATTTCATATCGTTTGCATTGTTATTTGGAGCAAATATGATACCAAAAAAGAATGAAAAAAAAAGTCTTTCTCATAAAAAGGCTTTTACCTTTATTTAGTAATGTATTTCTTTCTTTCTCTCTTTTTTGTTGTTCCATCTTTTTATTATTGTTATTTCTTTTTGACAGCGCTTCAGTGTTCAAATGTTCAATCGACACATTCTCACATTTTGACGCTCCAACACAATCCACTTGATTTCCAGTTTCTTTGAATCTTCCTCTTTTAGATAAGCCTTGTATACACAACAACTACTCGTTATGGCGGGGGTTAGGTTGCCGAAAACATCACTTTTAAGAGAATAGAGGTTAAATCAGAATCAAGTTACACAAATCACACAACTAAAAGGTCCCCAGCTGAAAACGGTTGAATTGGAGAGAGAGAGGAAGGGGACAATTAATTGTTTATCAAGACTGGCAAACTCTGAAAGACCCGATTTTTTTTTTCTATTCAAGCAATAAAGTTCTTGAAAACGTTTTATATTCTCAATAATTAGTGTCCAGGAACCTGTGCAACAATTTTCATCCTAATCGGTTGGGCAGTTCAAAGGATCAATATTTTGTTTTTGTTGACATATGGTTATTTACATTTTATATGTAAATAAACAATCAGATCGACAGTGACTCGACTATAACTCATCATTCAAAAAGACAAGACTGGCGGCTCCAGCGTCAAACTCCGTTCTGTTCTGATTGAAGCTTGAATCACTCAGCTTATAAGTTTATAAAATATTTCTACAGTTTCCCTTTACATGAGAAAGATCTTTAAATTTTGCCATGGTAAAGAACTGAATGAAATAGAATCTAGATATTTTTCTAGATAGATTAAATGAAAATCTAGATAAATCTAGATATAATTTGGGGCAATTCTATTAGTTGGTCCGGAAAAAAATAACTGGTTTTCATTGAGTTCATGCGGAACCCATCTATGGAGCTTTTTCACTTCATCAACTTGTCTTAGATGGTCTGATACTGTCGCACTGCCAACATCCAACATTGGATATTTCTTTGACTGTTTGGTGCAGTTTTTGTTTGACCAACATCTCCGGTTCTTTATTTTCGATTGCAGATGGACATCCTCTGTTCTCTTCATCTTCAAGATTCAAATCTCCACAAGGAAACTTTTTAAACCAACGCCATTCTGTACGATCGAAGGTGGTTCTTTACATCACGCTTGGTTGAATTAAATTCCATTAAAACGATCGATATATATATTTGTACAATGTACTATAGTAATATTGCAGGGCACGACGGAATTTGTATAATCTAGAATCGACCATTATTTTCCTAGCAAACCAAATATTATACGTACAATGGCCCTATGTTGACAGTAACGTTCGAAGTAATTTTTCTCCACTGAAAGTTCCTTTCGTTCTGATTTATTTCAAGTTTGAAACATCTTTAGTAATGCATTTGGATCTTCAATGTGGCCCTACTAAACAAAATTCAATAAATAATAGATAACTCCGAATGCTACGGATTTGATGAGTAATGATTCATTTAAAGGTATTTATGCCTCTCAGAAATCGCAGATTTTCTATATATAACAGGGATCTCAAACCTTTTTGCACGGTGGACCGGTTCAATGCTGACTATATTCTTACAGACCAGACGACGGAGACTAGGCGGGTAATCCTGACCGGAATATAGGTGATATGTCAAATATGTCACTTATAAGTTGCTGATACAATCATTATTTTTTTCTTGAAGGGTTTAACTGCCGACTTTGATATTGAGATCAATTCATACCGTTTCCTTGAAGCTTAGTAGCACATGTGTTGCAGCCCATTAGAGGTCTGCGACCCGGTAGTTGGGATCACTGATACAGATGATTGCATCAATGATTTGTTTTTGAGCTTTATTTAATCATCAGTGACTTGGACAAGACGTAACCTTTCTCCCATTCAAGTCTGCAAATTTGAATCATATACTTATGTTTCTAATACTGGGCAGTGAAAAGTGATACCTAGTCACCTCCGAATGTGTGTGTTGGGGGATATATTGGTCGATCGGTTATCGTGGGTTAGCTAAAGAACCCGTCTTTGCTGGGTTAAATATTTAAGGAGTAGAATAAGAACTAGTATCACTTCACTTTAAACCCTTTAAAGTTTCACCTCAAGGGAGGGGCTTTAAATGATTATATATATATATATATATATATATATATATATATATTTCATATGTTCATATGCAATGCTCTCCCAACTTCGGAATAGAGCACTTTGGTGGATGAGGAAATGTGCGTGAATAAACATAGCGTTAAAATCCAGCCTTACCAACCGTCCAGTTCTGCGTAGAGCAGAGTTAAGATGCCAGCCTCTGGGTCTAAAGCGAAGGTTCCGATCCTACCTGGTCTATAGCCACGCTAAAGAGTTGTAATACAACGAAACAGCTGTCTGTGGATGACACAATCATTTAATTATATATATATATATATATATATATATATATATATATATATATATATATATATATATATATATATATATAAATTAGGGGTCCGGTTTAACATTATGGAGATCGAACATGGAATTGAACCAGGAGATTGGCTCTCAAACATGTACATGAGGGAATCATGGAGGGATCACAAGACAGCACAGTGTATTAGAGACAGTCAGAGATATAGAGACCATTAGAAAACTCAAATGGCAATGGACTGGTCATGTTGGAGGAATGTCAGACAGCCGCTGGATATCACGACTCATAACGTGGATCCCCAAAATATAAGATGACATGACAAACTAGATAAGTTCAGAAAGTACTGGCTCCTTGACGCCATGATAGAGATACCTGGCAATACTCGGATAAGGCCTATGTCCAACGACGGACGCTAAAAGGATTATGCTACTGCTGCTGCTGCTGCTGATGATGATGATGATTTTTTTATTTTCAATTTTCTCAAAACATTCGACTTTGAAACCCTCTCTTATGTCTATTTTGTATGCATACAAAATTTGTTAGTGCTGTTCTGGGGGTTCCTATTGCATGACAGGCGTATGATGTGACACCTCTCACTTAAACAAGTAGTTTTTGTAATTAAAAGTGTAGGCAGCAAAAAACTGCACGCCCCCCGACAGTGTTTGAGTCGAGTCAAGCCAGCAAATAAACCAACGCCTTTCTGATCGTGGCAGACGCACAATACCACAGACCAATGGTTCTTCCCCGTTTTGCTCGATGACTCGCCTTGACAGCTCAAAAGATTTCATGTCTCTGAAACAAATATAAAATGTTAGGTTAGGAAGAACAACAATGATGATAAAACGTTAATTTCAGGGATTTACCAAAGCTTAGTGAAAAATATCCGTAAAGAAACAAGCTTTTGTTGAAAGAAACATTGATATATGAACCTATGAACCACGGGGCACTTTCTAAAATTTGCTTTATTATGTGATATTTAGTAACAAGAATGCAATTATATAATCGATTATATCCCTCACAGAGTTAATGAGTTAAGCATTAGTTATTCTGGAATCTATAGTAAAATCAATGATTGATAATATCGTATAATTAGGATCTAATCAGTCAAGCTTTAACACGACTAGGTTCTAAACTATGGAACACTTCACTCTTCACACCTGAATTCCAAATTTCCCACCAATATATCTAAATTGCAAACTTGTGAGTCTTACACCCATGTTTAGAATAACTGTCATAGTGGTTAATTTAGTAAATACTGGCTCTTGAGCCGTTCATTCGTAATGCTGGCTCAGATTAATGTCTACGCTGACTCATGGGTGGACCTCAACACAATGCAGAAACTTTGTATATTTTCTTGTCTCTAGACCAGGAGTCTAGGGAGGGTGAACTGGATAAGAAATTATTTCGTTTCTTCCAGGCTAAAGCTAATAAAAATGTAACAATGATAATACAAGTCTATGAAAACCGATAGTTTTTAAATATTCTAGTGTTCTTTTTTCTTTTCTTTTTTTGAATGCAGGGCGGGGAAGCAAAACCTGCAGTAAAAATTGAACTAAAATTCCCCACCAACCAGTGCACTAAAATAAGAGACCAATTGCAGAACAAAGAGTACACTGTCAGCTACTAATACACACTTATCTATCTGGGATACAGTGGAAAATGGCTTCACAGAAAAATAGACAGCAGAGAGTGTCTAACATACTCCGTGCAAAATCTGACTTTAAAAGCATCTTCAACATTGTTGGTGTGTTCTCACGTTCAGTCTACAATGTCCAGAAGACCATAGTCATGGACAACGGTATCTAGAGGGAGCCTGGTAACGGTGTGGTCAATAGGAAGGGATTTAGGGCTTCATTAACGTCCTCAAGACCAGAATTACAAAAGACCTAACAACATACATGCATAAGATGGCTGCTGAGTTGAATGTGGACCTCAAGACCGCCAGAACCGTTCATGACGATCGGGGCTTTGAATCGTACTCAAAGACGCCCCAAAGCTCTCTTCAAAGAGTCCATAGAGGTCAGGAGGCCGGAAAGGTACCAGAAAGTGCTAAGGTATCTCAAGAATCGTGGGTCCACCGTTAAAATGTTTTCCGACGAAGAGGTCTTCACAGTGGACGTTGTATCAAAGGGCCGAAACAACCGCTACCTTGTAGAGTCAAGTGTCGATGTTTAGGGCATCTTTAGACTGGAAAAAGGCGCCCCCATTCTTTTCCAAGCTTGAAGGAAAGGTTGGGGCTGATGACTACAACCAGTCTAAAAACTGACCATGGTTCAAGGCCAGCTACACAGAGGCCAAGTCTGTGGAGACCCAGGACGTTGCTCCCTATACCACAACCAAGAAGGTGCAGGAAATCTGCGAAGCTAACTTTGCTGATTTTTTCCTTTAGCCCAGACCTGAACCCACTAGACTACGCCGTTGGGGGGCGTTTTCGAGCAAACTGCCAACAAGATTTCCCATCCCAACATCGATGCACTCAAGGCTGCCATCAATGAGGAGAGAACCAAGATGTTCAAGGACTTTGGAGTCAAGAGTTGCTCATCTTTTCGTGGTCGTATCTAGACTGCAATTGGAAATAATGGAAGCCACATAGGATGAATTGTTCGTTTTGATGATATCTATAAGTTTTATAAATAGATACCTCCATGCCTCATGATGTTGTTTCGAAGTTTGCAGCAATTTTGAAAGTTTACTTAGCCTAACCTTTGCTATACAGGTATATCTTGGTTAGTGTAGTCAATTTGTTTCTAAATCTTCCGTACTGCTCAAAACTGCTCTGTTCAAAGCCTCATTATAATTTTCATGTCTTTTATTTTAGCTCATATTTAGTTACATTAATTTGTAAAGCAACACCTTAGTCGAACAACATCAGAATCTGCACTAATCAAAAATGCAATATTCAAAGTGCTCCTGTGCCTAAATAAACTTTTACCTGCTATTAATTAATTCAAACTGTGAAATTCTTTTGAGGGACAAAATATTTTTAAAATGGGGTTCAGATTTCGTGGTAAACAAAACTGAAAGTGACGATCCGTTAACACTGGCCTACAAAAATATTTAATGTGCTTCATCTTCAAAATGTTGCGGTTTTTTTACATAAATAGGTCGGTCTATTTTTGATGCTGAATTTTATTGTTAGCTTGTCATAGAAAGATAATTTTTTTTAAAAAGAATTATCGTATGAAACGTCACGTATTCAAGGGAGACGGCAGGCCGGACAAAATAGGGCTGCAGGGTGATTTTAAAGGCACGGCTATTAGTGTGGGCTAGCGTAATGGCTAAGATACGAAAAAATGAAAACGGTGAACCAAGTTCAAATCCCTTTCGAAATTTCATTTCACTCTTAATTCCACGGGAATCCACTTCTCCCTATGCACTGTTTTAGATCTCTGAAAAAATGTTTCAGTGAAGAGAAAGAATGAGTGCAGACTTGGACAAAAACCACTGGCCCAGAACTAAAAGCCGCTACGCCCTCGGTTGGACTTGGGAATGACTACTCTAAACAATAAAGTTTTTTTAACTTACTGGTGTAAATTCCATATACACTTTTTTCCTAGCTAATCTCGGACATTGGCTGAGTCTTGATTTATGGCCACAAAATAATTTATGATATGTTTCTTTGAAGCCATGGGATGCTCATAGTTTTACTCATTGTGTTTGAATTTCAACCTTACAAAATTATTACTCATGTATATGTCGACTACCAATTTTTGCCTTGGAATTTAATCTTTAAAACTCGACCTGTACATGAGTGCAGAGACCACAAATGAAATCCTTAGATTTAAAAAACAGTCAAAATAAAACTAAACAAGCAAATGCATGTTCAGGTTGGGGTTGAAAATCCACCAACTAGAAAGCCGGAGGGTTCCATCTCACACCTGGCTGAGACACACACACGCACCTCTAGACTAAGCGCCGAGATGGACATGGAACCAATGTTTCAAAAACTCTCCATCTGAGCAGATAGAGTGCTGATGACTTGATTTGTAAGCTTTTGCCATTTTTAGCTGCTTTCGGGGCGCGATGACTCCGCTTCTGGGTACCGCCATGGGGTGGCATAACTTTACAAATTTCAAGATAAATCCTTCACCTAGAGCCAGATGGAAAAAGGTTTTGTGGCTCAAGATTTTGGCGTGCAAATCAGGTTGTTTTGCTGGTTTTGTTTTATTCTTAGTTTCTCTGTATAGATTTCTTTTGTAGCCACTGCCTATACGATAATAAACTTTCAATTATATGAGATTACATCAAGACAACGGTGCAAACTTTCAGAATTGTTATACAACGCTGTAAATCAGTCGACAAAGGACAATGTCCCTCAAAGTACCCGGCCACATGTGAGGAGGGTCGATTGTTGGGCTTTATCACCCGACGTATCAACGTCTGAATACTTTCATTACCAACCAAGCAACCTTTACAACTTTTCTGTACTTTGTGTCTTGTTTGTTTAACATCGTATGATTTCACGATGTCCATGTTCCTTTTCTGATCTTCTGTAGCGGTCTTTATATCTATCTAATTATTTCTATCGATGATATATATATATATATATATATATATATATATATATATATATATATATATACATATATATATGCATATATATGTATATATGTGTATATATATATATATATGTATTTATATGTATGTCTATATATATGTGTATATACATATATATATATATATGTATATACATATATATATACATGCATATATCTATGTATATATATATATGTGTGTGTTTGCATATATATATATATGTACATATATATGTATATATATGTATATATATATTCATACATATATGTATATATATATGTATATATAAATGTATACATATATCTATATATATATATATATATGTATGTACATATATATGTATACATATATATATATTCATGTATATATGTATATACATATATGTATATATATGTATATATAAATGTATACATATATCTATATATATACGTATATATGTGTATATATATACATGTATATATATGTATATATATATATATATATATATATATATATATGTATATACATATATATGTGTGTGTGCGAGTGTGTGTTCCGTTTGATTCGTGCTATGACTTCAGATGAACGAAAACGTTTAGTTTTGTCCGGTCATACATAAAACATCAAAGAATTGGCTAATAATAAAGAATCTCTCAACATGAAAGTTTCATTTTGAGTTGACGATTGTGTGGGTATACGTTTGAATATGTGTATATAATGACAAAGTTCTGCGTCATGTTGATGATAAAATACGACTCTCAACATAACAAACTTCGATCTAGATACAGACCTATAAAACCGTTCATAAAATATGAACAGAATGTTTGAAGAATATAAAAAAGTGAATACTATTCTTGTGCACACCTGTAAATTTCTTCGACAATTTATACTAAAACCACTTGAGAATTTTTCAGTTGATTCAACTCGAAGTTTGAATGCCCTTGTCACCGAAGCTTATACAAACTAATGATAAATTTGAAACCTTTAATATAAGGTTACAGAATGAATTAGATAAAACAATAATTTATTTTTTAAAATAATATCCATGCATTTGATGAATAACAATATACATTTGTTGTTTATCACGCTTACGTCATCAGTGACATTTGGTAACGCAAGTTAACAGAAATAGAACTTTATGTTACTTTGAACAAGACAAATTGTATCTTTTCGATTATTAATTTTACTTTTAGTTTAATTTGATATGTACGGAATATTGAATAGGAACAAGATAAGCTTGGCTGCACTAGGGTCAAACTTCCCTGCATTATTAAATCTAAAAAATAAACAAAAACAGAATTCGTTTATCCATACAATATTATTCGAAAAGTACGGTTCTTATTTCAGTTCCTTTATTGATAGTTCCTGTGAATGGGTTTGTAAACAAGTCAACCTGAGTTGGGCTTTAGAAGTGGGGGTGAATTCGTCATCATTTTGCATACGTCACTGTGTCATTTATCTTCGTGTATGATATCACTCGTATTTGGTGTGGTCATTGTCATCCGCCACTGTTATACACGAAGATAAAGTCAAAACTCAATAGTAAGAGTTTGACAAAAGAAAAAGGCCTACTTAGCTTAATGTTCGATCTACCACAGGCTTCGAACGCAAGAAAGACAAGAAAGATCTACTCAACCTAATGGTTAATCCGCCACCGACCTCGAAAGAAAGAAGAAAAGAAAAATGTTTTGCTCGCACTTATATTCAATCCCCAAATCTACTGATGTTTTGCAGAACGCCCCAGATCACTGAGTCACAGAAACACTCCTGAAAAATAAGAATTCATTCTTTCATTGTGAATGAAATATGTTAGTCAGACGATTCAAGCACAAATATCTACAGCTTTTTGAAATTACTCATCTTTTCATTCTGTTTAATGGTTATATTATCATATTAACTGTGTTAATGATATCCTTGGTTGCACAGTAATTTTCACTGAAAAGAAAAATAAATAATATTTATTAAATTGTTATGATGAAAATGATAGTTTATTTTTATGAATTTACAAGGATGTATAAACGGTGAATGTCAACATTTCGTACTTAACCTACTCTTCAGCAATCAGTCATGTTTTGTTCTTGTAATTATGAAAGCAAAAAGCTCATACTTATTTGGATAATGTATCTAGTATCATCTAATTAGATTTAATTGTTTTTGAAAATTAACGTCTCTATTCATTTTTTTTGTATTTTAATTGAAAATGATATCATGAATTATATATATATATATATATATATATATATATATATATATATATATATATATATATATATATATATAAGCTATTTGTTGCTTCGTAAAGCACTAAACTAGTCTCACAATGTTTTGTTCATATTTAAGAGTGTATACCAGATACACCTTTCAAATACGTGTAATTCATATATTGCTCATTTCAACTAGCTATTTACCAAAGCATAATAAATTGTAACAATGATCACCGAGCAAGCAACGTATTCGACTGTTTCGTATTATTTGTCTTGATTGTTTAACGTTGTTTGATTCTGAATGTATCTATGTTCCAGTGCACATTTTCTGTAGCGGTCTTTTTTTATATATATTCTGCTTGAATTATGCTGTGACATAAAATAAGCGAAAACTTTTAGTTTGGTCCGGTCCCACATAAAACATCAAAGAACTGGCTGAGAATAAAGAAGAATCTCTCAAAGTGAAAGTTATATCATCTTGACGATTGTGCGTGTATACAATCATATGTATGTATATAATGACAAATTTCTACGTCATGTCAATGATAAAATACGACTCTCAACCTTATATGTCTCTATCTAGATAAAGGCTCATAAAACCGTTCATAAAATCTTGAAGAAAATGTTTATAGAATGTTAAGAGAAAATCTTTTGGGTGTCAAAATGTTTATATTAAAGCAATTCAAGATCGCCCAGGAGATTCTCAGTGAAGTTTGAAGTTCCCCGTCTCTGAAGTTCATACAAATTGACTTCACAATCAATTTGAAACTCCTTCAATACAGTTACACAATATTTTGAAAAAACATGATATGTTTTATCACCCAATAGTAACCGTCACGTGACTATCAGATTTTGGAAGCATGACGTGTTTGGGGTGATAATTTTTTTAAATAGAAGGAGTGATTAATGAATAAGTTACTTCTCTCACATTTTGTTGGGAACTGATCACTAATGAAAATTCCATTTTTTAAAAAAACAGGTGTGAATGTTGCAGGACATAATTTAAGGGTCTAATTCAACTAAAACTTACATTGCAAATTATAATTTTCATGTTTTTTTTCAATCCTCTAGCTCCGATGGTGCGGCGTGTTCCTCTAATGGCATACTAAGATGGTTTGTTGGTTGGTTGATTAAATGGTAGAGAAGAGGGTGGACAAGTTACCATTTGGTTTACCGCGTAATCAAACTAACCTCAACAATCCAAGTCGAAGCAAGAAAGGTTGTTAACCTTATTTTCGATCTCGACCTGGATCAAGTATATTCACATCTGAACATGTTTCACGCGTTCATTTTCGACTATTGCTGTTTAATATCTTATGCAAAATATATGATCGAATTAGATCGGTGATACTTGAACCCGGGAGGTTAGCTAATTGATCCCCAAGGGTTAGCAAACGCTGTAGGCAAAGACCAGACATAGGATAGAAAGATGAGAGAGAAAGGTTTGCCGGTAAGACATGCCAGAGTTTAACACAGTCATGTCCAGCATGGAAGGAGCTGGGAACATTTTCAATCAGTTCAAACTTGAGAACATGTATATTCTTCGAAAGACTTGGACAAGATTAGTCAGTGTTCTATTGAGTATAAAGTTAATACAGTTACACCTCTTTAATCCGGATAACTTCGAATTTGGCCATTGCCAGACGATTAAAAATGCAACATGACCAGCCCATTGCCATTTGAGCTTTTCTCTAATATACCACGCTGTCTCTTGATCTCTCTATGTCATTTTGAACATGATTTTCTCATGGTTATGAGTTTAAGAGAAAATCTATTGGTTAGGTTCCTTGTTTCAGCTCCATAGAAAATTAGGGTCTTCACCGTTTAGAAAATACCACCATTTACTGTTACGTAAGGGATCTTTATTTGCATAAGAGTAAGCCAGAGGTCCCTAACCATTTTTGCACCGATGGAAAAAGTTTGAAGCGAAAAAATGCTTTTTTCTGGTGATACGGTCAATCTAAATTACTTATAAGTGGCTAGTGTGCTCGATTTCATTTCAAAAAGGGTTTATCTAACGAAATTGATGTTAAGATCCACTTGAGTTCCTGGGGAGAAAAAGATCAAATGAAAAAAAAAATAGTTTCATTCATTTGCTACAGAAATGTTTTGTTTAATTCAATTTTTACAGTTGGTTTGCCACGTAAGTCAAATATTTTCTCAGTGGGGACACGGGAGGCGTGACAGAGAATGTGGAAAAGTGCAGCTGACTTTTTCGTTTCATATCTCCAAATCGTATCATTTTGTCGAGGCTAGGTAGCACGTGCTCTGCAGCCAGATACCTGTCCACGACCCGGTGGTTGGGGACCACAGGTGTAAGTAAAAAGAGCAAAAACACTGTTGAAAAGGTTTGGTTGTCTGGGTTTGTTTTGTTTTTTTTTAAGATAAAATCTGTGAATGTTGTGATTTGATAGTTTTCATCGATATTTTTTCTCAGAAGAGCCTAGCTCAGGGTGGGGGAAAAATCTGCGGCCCTTACGGCCTTGTCGAAGAAATTTCGAATTCCTCTTCTTAAAAATGAATAATTCACAACATCGGTTATCATAAGAGAAAAATAATCACTAATTTAATATGTATTATCTTTGACTTTGGAGCCCAAATACCAGATATTAACATGGACGACCAATTAGGATTGCACAGTCCACCTCAGAACCTGATATCCCAGAGCTTTCTCTCAAAGAGCAATCTCAAATAAGTCATCAAAAAGTCATTAAAGTTTTTCATTTCTCCGTATATACTAATTTAATCAGGACATAGGTCATTAACCAAATGATTAGAACTTTAGATTTAGCCGTAAACCTACTGAAGTTTCCTTGAATGTAGCTTATAGATTTCAGTGTGGGTTTTGAACATGAAAAGTCTCCACCCCCACCCCTGGTCTTACTTATAATTAGTTATTTTTGTGTTAATACGGTTTCAAGAGAGATATATTATATTTCTTGGACTCCTTTCGGATCAATGCGATGTATGCTTCAAATTTAACTAATTTCAGGCTCAGATAGATAGAATTATAAATAGGGGATATCATACATGATACTAGTGCAACGTGATTTTCGTTCCTGGGTAGTGAGTGTTATTTTCTAATTGGGTAAAAAGTATTGAAAACAGTTATTTTCTTGAAACTTTGCTTCTGTGACCACAACAGAGATATTGATACGTACCAGTTTTTGTTACTTTATGTAACTGAAAAAGTCCTTATTCACCCGTTATCTCATTGAGATTAGTAGATTTCAAATTATCACTGTCCGGGTCACAAAAGCAGAGTTTGAAGGGATTTATTAACATTTTCTCTACTTTTTAGACAAAATGAATTAGTAAATAACACTTACTAACCAGAAACAATAGAAAGTAAAAATATGTTGCACAAGGTAATATATACGTCAGACTTTAGTGGAGACTAACGAAAAAAACCCAAAAGTTGTTACACCAATTGCCAACTTTGTTGGGATCGACCTATACACGGAATCAACTTTTACAAGAGTATATAGGTCAGCCTATGCTCCTAAATTGTACATACGTTTTATGTCATATCAGTTTTTATTCGTTTATGATTACTTCTATCATATTATATACGACATACGTAAAATACTTGCTTTGTTGGTTGGATTTTCATTGTTTGTATTCAAAACCTTCGTTCGGATTTATATTTTTGTTTAGGTCTTTTATTTATTTCTTGTTGGAATTTTCCCAATTTGATTGTCTGTCATTGTTGGGGTCTCGCATTATTACATCGGACACAAATACAACAGTGTACATCAGTTTATACAGCGAAACGCGCTTAGCAAATTAGGCGACCGTAGACAATTCTATATAGTGAGGAAAGCCGTCATACAAGTTGGCCACGGCCCAGTGTGTTGGATGGGAGGAGATTACGAGAAAAAAATAGAATAAATTTGGTTTTATTGCAAGCAAATTAGAAACGAAAGGGACAAAACGAAGAAATTGTGATAAGTGCGTAAAAAAGAATATCATAATATAAGGCATAGAAGACTAACGCAGTCCACAACGGCGTCTGCAGATATTCCTGCTTAAGAGTTCAAGAAAAAAAAAAAGGCATTTCTTGTCTTTGAATGTTCGTCGAGGCCGCTACATAGGAACCAGAAATCTTCCAGCCGAGACCCCAAAAGTCCAGCCAGAAATTCAGATGAAATTTTTATGAGAAGCATTTCACACGTGGTAAGTAAATATGCATATTCAGATAAAAAATGTACAAATTTAGAAAGAAAAAAAAAGATTAAGTTGCTCAGCCGTTTTTCCGATCTATCACCTGAATAATTCATTTCTAACTCTCATTTTACTATAATTTACGAAATGTCAGTCTGTCCGTCATCGCAAAACTCAAGAACGGCCAGAGATATGGCTACCCAGTTTTCTGTGGTTACTCATTCTAATAGGACCCTGGAGCTGTTTTTCCAGCAAGTTTTTGAACTCACCTCCCCGCCTTAAAATGAGTTTATAATGTGAAGAGGTGGGAAGTCAACAATGAAGGTTTATGCTAAACGTAATAACAATGAACGCTAAATATAAGCTTAAATATTTCGGGGGGATGAAAAACTGGAAAAAAGTTTTTTCTAAAAATCCTAAACTTTTTACTTGGATATATTCCCCTAGGTCCGAATTTGGCTGGTTGAATCAGACTTTTAGTATTATATAGAAATAGATGGAAACCAGATCATCATTATCGAGGTGAGTGCGAAGTCAGACCCCACAAAAATCAAAAAACTTTTTATTTTATAATCTTTCCCTGTGACCTTTGAGTGGGCAAGCCAGATTTTTGTTGGGCTATGCCCATGCTTTGGTGGTTTCTTTTGAGAGACAAACAGAGTTCTCACACAGATATATATATAATATACATTTGTTTTGATGACATATATGAAATATAAGGATACACGTTGCATTTTATTCACGTAGATAGAGATTTGCATTGCAGTGATCTTGGAAAATGGCGTTTTGTTGATAACAATTGGATTTTTATCATTTTTGTCAATCTATTTCATTTTTTATTTTTCTATTATTCTTCAAATCAAGCATGTTATTGCATCATTAGAATATATATTCAATTCTATTTTACTAGTTTGGATAAAATCCTATTTTACTTCGTCAGTTGCATTCTTTCGCGTAGCTGAACACAGCCATTGTAAGTTCCTTTCTAATTGATTACCAAATAAATGCAGCCTAATGCCAAACTTGCTTTTGTCTAACAAGTATATATTGTGGTCTCAAGACAAGTATTTATCATCTCAAAAATTTGTTCGTTCAAGTGATTATTTTGTCAAACTCCAGTCCATGTTGGAGTTGATTTGGTCTCCCTAGCGTAACAAGAACAACCCTCACCAAATTGAGACGAGTGAACTGTTCACAAAAGTAAATAGAAAAATCCATAAAAAATTCTTTAAAAAAGTAATGTTTCCCAACCGTGATTTGGAATCACAATTGGTGGATATCTTGCAAAATGAGCTAAACAGATAAGTTTTATTTACCAACTTATTCATTTATTATATATACAATAGTTTCCGTAATCATCTCCAGTGAGAATAGTAGGGATGGAGTTTAAGTCTGCTGTCAACAGGCTTCTTTCTTTCTTTCTTTCTTTCTTTCTTTCTTTCTCAATGATTTCTACTAAACATTGTTCTCCAAAAAATGACGTTTTTGCATGGATAGAAGTTCAGACCGGAATAAGTAACTTATCACTCCATCACAAAACGATCGTGTTTTTTTGGGGTTTTTTTTTTTTCTTGGATACTCATGGACGTTATTATTGTCATCTCGTCGTCGAAACATCTGTAACCAACACAGAATCATCCAAAAAGGAATTGATCCTTGGTCAAATGCTCGGTTGATGTTTCGTGCAGTTTCAGTTTCAGCAGATTTTCGTCCGAGTTTGAACTCGTCAAGAAAAATCACCCAAACGTGCACTTGGGTTATTTAGCTTATGGATCAATGACTCGAACCTGTATCGAGTACAGACTCCGAAAACTATAACAACTTGTCAGGTAAGTCAATCAATAGAAAACACCACGTGACCAACATCTTTTGACGGCGTGTCGTGTAGCCGTTAATTGGGAAGACGGGTGATAAATGAATGTTACTTCTCCCGCCTTTTGTTGAGCAGTGATCACTAGAAAAAGACTGAATTTAAAAAAGATACAAGCGTGGAAACTACTGGACACGACCTGAAGGACAATTTAGCATGAGCATACATTGGAAATTGAACCTCCCACTTAAGACCTATTTATGAGGCTTTAAAAAAAGAAAAAAAAAACGTAGACATTAAACAAAGGAGTAAATTTTGAAAGTTTCTGTCCTCCATTGGTTCAGCCTGTACATGTAATGCATATATACATACATAACCAGCCAGCTAGCCGGACCAACATGAAAACTGAAGAAAACTCTGTTGACACTAATACGTTAATTAAGAACTATTCGATAAAATTATACGTTACAATTTTTTGTTGGGGGGATATTCGGAGTTTTTTTCACTCCAGGGCCAATCCAAGGTACTGGCAACGTGGGAAGTCACACAGGGTACCAAATGTTAGGTGGTACCAGTCATGTGTCACAAACAGTCCGACTTTCGAAATACTAAATAAAAATCGGAAAATGAATGAATAGAATGGAATGAAAAACAGTCAAAATGATAAAACTCCTTCATGTGAAGTCAGATTATTTCAGGAATATCTGACAGTAACACACTTTCTATTGTGGTGAAACCAAGAGAAACAGGTGGATAAGAAATTTTACCTGATTATCGTAACAAACTATTAATTTCTATATATTTATTTTCTCGCTGTAAGCACGAATTTTTAAAAAAATTGAATAATAATAAACTTTACAGGGTGCCGAAATTCAGTTCAGGACCTTAGAGCTGGTCTTGCATGAGGCTATAATAGTGAAACCCCTAGTGAGAATCGAACAAATCAGAAATCCTTTTCGGAAGTAGCTTCAAAATATGACAAAGAAACCCTATTCTTTGCTCTCGGTCTATTCTCAGTATCAACTGACAAAAAATGAATTAATTGGGTACGATAATATATCAACTGAAAGGTTTCATTCGTAAACCAAGTGACTGGTGTTCGAGCCTTCCTGGGGGCAATTAGTTTCACTTTCCATGCCGGTCTCTGAAAACTTTTTTTTTTTTTAAACGTAGAAATCTACGTAATAAGTTTAATATCAGCTAGCATCAGCCTGTCATACGCTTACATTTTTATTACTTTATTGCCTTAAAACAGTGGTTTCGGAGTTAGTCTGCAGTCCCCTGGGGGTTAGTCAAATAATGATCGGGGGTAAGATGTTGAAAATTTGAATTAATTCAATTGATTTAAAATTAAGATTAACTGAGTTCTCAAGAAGCCCGGTGCCACATTGAATGGAAGATCCATCGTGCAGCAAAAATACTACTACGGTAGCTCTGTCCGGTCAGTCAGTTCCACTGGAGGAGTAATCCACTGAACAGGTATCGAAAAACAATATTGCACACCGACGTGTACCATACATTAGGATTCGGATAAATGCAACCCATTTAAAATAAAACTGATAAGTCAAGCTTTGTTAATCATCTTAGATCATTTATAACGGTCTGAAAACTACTACTAAATGCTAAAAAATATATATTCAAACTTTCCAAACCACGACCTAAAAATACTGTTACAAAAGCGGAGACAAGGGTCATAAACTGACCTACAGTAGAATGAGAACAGAAATAAATAATCCCCAAAGGAAATTACGTCATCGTCACTCAGTACAGTGTAACTCAATTCTAACAACGGGGAAAGAGAAGTAGAGCTCGATTTCAGAGTCAAATCAAAGTCGTTGTGAGTGACACAAAGAGGGAGACAGGAGTTACGGTTCAAGTAAGCAGAAGTTTGTTGTTACAGTATCGATCGTATGAGAATACTTTTACAGGAAGCAAGTGGTGTCCTGTCAATGCCAGAAACGGGTCATTACATTGTTTTTCCCGCTTAAACAATTAGGGATCAAAAGAACAAAAAGTGGCTTATGGGATAAATCTTACATCTATTATCTATGATTCACCAAATATCCGTCTGCCTGTCCGTCATCACTTAACTCAAGGACGTCTAGAGCTATGGCCACCAAATTTTCTGTAGTTACTAATGAGAACCTGCAGTATGTATCAAGCATATTAGCTTTCAAAATTTCAATTTTTTTTCAAGTTTTAAGTGATTGGGGTTGATTTACAATACAAAGATTTTGCTGAACTGTTCATTCAGTTTGTATCCGTCAGATTAATCAAACTGAATCTTTTTAACCGTGTAAAGTAGTACCGGTTGAAAACTAGCTCTAAAGGGCCTTAAATTTCTCTTATACCTTAAGATTGGCAAAAGTAGAAAATATCTGGATGGAGATCTTAACTAATCCGAACGCCACCATCTATTTTATCTATGTTATATTGTTTTGTGTATTTTTCTATCCGTAACAATGAACTTCCACATAAACTAGTTTAAATTTTCTTTCCTGGAAAAAGTCATAGAAATTTAGATATTCAGTGGTGCAAAAGTTTCATATTATTAATTGATATTTTTAATCGTTTTTCCAATGAATTATACAAAACAACGGAAATTTACCCGCAAATTGAAAACCATGCAACGTGCACATGAAAGAATTATGCTGGACCTCACATGCAGAGACCATAAGACAGAACAGTACATCCGAGAAAAGACACGATTCAGGGAAATCACAGAATCCATTAAAAATCTCAAATAGCGGTGGGCTGGCCATGTTGCAAGAATGGCGGACAACCGATGGACATCACGACTCACGACATGGATCCCCAGAGATCACATGCGCAACTGAGGCCGGCAGAATATTAGATGGAGAGACGAGCTACACAAGTTCAGGAAGTACTGGCTCTGCGACGCCCATGATAGAGAAGTATGGCAAATCCTATGGAAGGTCTATGTCCAACGAATTGGGTCTTACTAATAATTGCCTGAGTTTACCTATGATGTAACGATGATGATATATATACGTATATCATCATGATATATATATATATCGTCGTTACAGTTATATATATATATATACGTAAGGATTATATATATATATATATATATATATATATATATATATATATAAGAGAGAAAAACGACAATATCAAATCTTATTTTGTACAATGAGATTTCTTCTGTTTAGTTCGATATTTCGCCAGTGCATCCTGGCTTTTCAAGAAAAGTCTAATATAGATACATGAGCCGAGATTTTATGTTATATAGTGTCCGTGCATTGTGGTGGAGGTTGCCCTAGTGTATACTTTAAGGAAAATCTGACAGGGGATGGTATAAATGCTTCCCTTGGAGTTATTCTCTTCACGGTTTGGTAATCAAGTCTCTGATCGTCTTAAACGTGGTTGTGGAAATGTGTTTGTCTGTGTTTATTATATTGTTGGTGAGTATCATGGCTTGTGAATTCGTTGGTAGTGAAAGGCATCTATGATGTATGGAGTTGTTTTTTGTCATTTTTTGCAAGTGTCGTTTATCTTGTGTGCTTTTCTCTTTGCATTGAGTATGAAATAGTGGGGGTAAAGGAGTTCCTTGAAGGTGTCTTCAATATAATTTTCTTCGTTCCTTCGATATTAGGGACTGCATATCCTGAGAGCTCTCGGATAGAACCAGATGATGATACCTGATACCATTTTGACCATTTTGCCATTCTATAGACGGATAAATTTTAAATTTTTATAGGATGGAAATGTCAAGCCAACAATGTGTGTTGATAATGTGAACATTAATACGTCAAAAGTACCCGTTTATCTTGGTAGAAGCATTTCTGTTGTAAGCTATAGCCAAGGAGTTTGATACCAGTGCATTTCCTTTGATACAATGTTTAGTCTGACTTGACTTTGCCCAACTGAATAATCTCAACGTATAAGATCCAGTGTTTTTGACTTTCTAGCGCTGATATAGTTACGCTCTGTCTTTATTCATATCAAAATTTGTATACGACCCATACTTTTCATATTTTGCGTAGATAACCCCAAAATATACCCGAGTAAAATGTTATAAAAGGGAAGATTTTGTGTACTTAAGATAAGGATTTTAAAGTTTTTGTACATGGAGTGGGGATCTCTGCAGTGGGGTAATCGGTTTCCATTTGTATTAATTGCTTCCATTTACATTTTGTGCATATACAAGCACAGAACAATGAAGAGGGCGTTAAGCATGGAATGTTGACATTGCTTGGGAATATATCCGTGTATATCTTTTTTATGTATAAATAGTTCTATTTACTTTTGTAAATACTGAGCCCTAGGGTCAAATATCATCAACAACGGATAAAATCTATTTTCCATTTCTCTCTTTTTGTATTCTTACAGATTGAAAATACATTGAGACATTTAAGAACTAACATATATATATATATATATATATATATATATATATATATATATATATATATATATATATATATATATATCCAGTGTTTGTAGCTTTGCAGTACTCAAAACATGTCATGCTATATTTAAGTTCCTATTCAACGACTTGATGTTTGAGTATTATGCATAGAGAGGATGAGTTGTTTTTGCATACCTAATGCTCATTTCAGACTGTTTTAGAGTCTCTGTACATGAAGTTGGGGGCTGAAAAATACAAGTGAAAAGGCTGGTCCCTCCACAATGAACACATTATTACTTTTATGTATATGAAAACCGGGGTGTGTTACTGTGAGCAATCCCTACTCATTTGGTCCATTAAACAACCTGTAGCAAAAATCCCAGACTTTTTATTAAGAAAATTAATCAAGTTTTAATTTTTGTTTTAATTACAAGGAAATAGCATAGATTAGTCGTGAAAATAATTACTTTTGGTTATTCAAAGCTGGTATACTGGTTTTGATTCAATTTTACGTCATGTAACAAATTTGTCATCCAAAGTTACGCCATGATTATGTCTATTTACAGAAATTCTTTGAGTATATAAATAAATGAATGAGTGTCTTCAAAGTAGGGTTTATCTAATTAGGATTCGATGAATATCAGTCAATTCAATAATTACTCAATAGGATTTCGAATCTTTTTGCTTTGAATATAAAGAAAAATGTACTTGCCCACTACAACTGTCTGTTACTTGCAAAATCAGTTCCATGGTCAGATTCGTGTTGAGTTACTTTTCCTCACCAATAAGTGATGAAAGCTCGTGTCAATTTACAAGCTTTTTGGGGTAGCTATGGTGGATGCTGATCAAACAAGCAAAAATTTGGAAGATAATTTCTTGCCAGACAGACACAGCTGCTGTGCTCTGTATAGTCTGGGCCAGAATGATCAGGGTCCGCCCCGTTGCCCAATCAAGTACATGTCCTTGCAACTATAGTTACGAGGACTGAAGATAATTTTTAAGGGAGTTCTTGTCCCACCCGTTCGCGTGTGCGGTCCCCCGCGTTAAACCGATTTTGTTTCATATCCTGTTCTCATGAGGGATTGGAGCAAAATATGGATGGCCAAAGGAGACAAAACTTGACATTGGCCAAAATGTATAAGTATATTGCAAATATTGAAAGACTATAATACGTCACATGACATACTAGTTGACATAGTATGATTACTGACATGTTCTAATCCACTAACCTAGTTTGCTCTGATGGTGAAAGGGTTAGTACGTCTGCCTCACACGCAGAAGGTTAGGGGTTCGATTTCCAGTTGGAAAACCAATTTTCCAGAGTAGAAACATGGGACATGACAAATTTTCCTGTGTGCACTCAGCAGCAAATTGAGTACACTCTAAACTGTATGACAAGGGTGAAAGGCATGTGTCTAGTGTCTCATAGTCGCGTCCTCCCCAGAACAGAAAGTGATCATGCATTTACCTATCTTCGAAGATATCTGGTCAACATGGAAGAGTATGGTTACGACAAATGGGTCACACAACCGAGGAAGTATTCATAATCTAATCCCTGAAACTCTGTGTATACGAGCATTCTCTCCACTTAGGATTAAACTCGTGTATCTACTTGTCCCTCCGTTTTTTTTTTATTGAAGAAAGGTTTGGTTTGATGTTACTTTCCATGTCTAGACATGTTTATCGCAAATTTAGCTGAACTACTGAAGAGACCC
Organism: Thysanoteuthis rhombus; assembly: GCA_963457665.1. Taxonomy (NCBI): domain Eukaryota; kingdom Metazoa; phylum Mollusca; class Cephalopoda; order Oegopsida; family Thysanoteuthidae; genus Thysanoteuthis; species Thysanoteuthis major. The sequence goes on from OY735217.1 coordinate 7,890,201, forward strand.
AAGGGTGAATGAATTGTGTGTGTCATTCATCTATAATCGGTAAAATGTAACCATTACCATTATCTATGCTACTACCTTTTATCCCAATATCTTTTATTATTTTTAGTATAATGAAACATTTCAGGAAGTATGTTTATTTCTTTGTAGATAGATCTGAACTGAATATGACAAATAGATAGATATTAACAAAATATGATACATAGATATGAACAGAATATGATTGATAAATACAGAATAAGACACACACACACATATATATATATGTATTATATATATAAGCAAAATGATTATTTCACATTCACAGCGAATAACTATCTCATATCTATATAAACAGTCCTGAGATATACATACTTTGTTTTTGCATATTTAGAATCCGATGAAATAGCGACAAAACTGAAACTTGACGACAGGATTGACGCCCGATCAAAAAACAAAATCATACATAACTTTAGAAGACTGTAAAGACAATTTCCAACAGAAAAAAAAACTTACTGTTTGAAAATTCATCAAAGGACAACATCAGTAGAGTCAGTAAACATATACATCGCACAATAAAAAAAGATGCTAGATCAAAACCAGAGGAAAGGCACTAAAAAAATAACAAATTGCTCTTAAGATCTTGTACAAAAAATGCGGCTCCATATAGATTAATATAAAGGTTTCTACTCAACAATTACTGAAGGTTTGCTAAATAGAGCAACTATATTAACCAAGGAACACATAACCACAGTAGAAGATATAATTCACCAAAAGTCTGTGTTTGTATATATGTATATGATATAGGGTGTTGAAATCAGGGGTTTCTATTTATATGATTTTTCATAGATGGTAAAAATACTTTCAGATGGGATAATAGAATGATATTTTTAGTTTTCTTAACTCAATCCTCGGAGATAAAACATTTTTAATATATCTTATATCACGATATAGAGTACCTGTTAGTCTGTGAGTACTTTTGTGAATATTTTATACACATTATGTAGTATGAAAACAAAAAATAGGACTTAAACAACCGAGAAAAAAAAGGGAATAAAAACATGAACAGGTAGTAGAGGCTATCAGCAAAGGGGAGAGTTTAAAACGCGCTTGAGCCGCAGATCATAGTGGCAAACAACAAATGCTTGCACTGAAGGATAGAAATGGCAAGATTATCAAACACAGAGACAATCTCTCAAAAATGACTGAAAATTACTATAATCACTGATAAGCCATTAGATACTAGTGATATTCCAGATATAACAGAGGACGAAGTAGTTTTTTCACTACGAAATATGAAACTCAGTAAACCTCCAGGTGAGGACGACATAACGACAGAACTAAAAAAATGCAGGAGATATCTTTCACAAAGTTGTAGCACAGCTATTCACACAATTCCCAAGAAAGAGGAAAGTATTTCGAAACTTCTAAGAATAGTGATCCGACTCCACAAAAGAGGAGATAATCTTACATATATATATATATATATATATATATATATATATATATATATATATATATAGTTGAACTGTAATAGATATACAACAAGCATGTGTACATTATTAAATAGATCTTTAACTCAAGAAAGTGCTCGATAACAACGGTAAAGCAGTTATAACCGTTCACTTCGAAGATTTTTAAAGGGAAAGGTTTATCTTAGAATGTTTTTTCACGTGAAACAATGTACAATCTGTTGTGAACCACTTCAATATGTATACTCATGTTATATATATGTGTGATTTTCTTCAGTGCTATATATATATACTGAATAAAATCACATAAATTGCATTGACAAATATTGGGAAATAAGTGACGCAAGAAGGGATTTTGAAAAAGTTTTTCAATGTTTGGTTTTTAAAGCTGTAAAGCTTTCTAGACTATATATATATAGTAGCAGGGAACTTAAAAATTGACAATACAGTGGAAAATATATCATCTGGTATATTTCTTCGAATCATCAGTCTTTTATCTTCAGTAGTTTGACAGACCATACCTAGGATTCTCCAGGCCTCTCTATCGTGAGGTCTTTATGCAGCTTCATGAAAAAAGAGAGGCTCCTAGACCAGATAACATCACCATCGACTTACTCTAAAACCTGCTACTGTCATCACTAGGAGACAGGCCATTTTATTCAACTAATGCCTCAAACAAGTAAAGTCCTAGAATATTGGAACACTGCAATCATAATGCCGTTACATAAAAAGGAAACCTTGCATCTTCAATCTTTTCACACTTATCAACAACTGAATTACAAAAAACTGCTAGACGAAATTCAATCACGAGAACAAGTTGTCTTCAAAAGAAGCTGTTCAACAGAGGACGATCTCCATTCAATAAATCAACTGAAAGAGAAAGCAGCAGAATACAAAAATGTCACTCGCTGTAGCATTTACAGACTTTAAGGAGACCTTCAACTCAGTGGGAATTCCCAGGGTCATTGATGCTATCATTCTAAAAGATACTGACCCCGTATACGACTTAGAGAGCCACAGCAGCTTCTTCTTTCGTATACAACACAACAAATGGAGAAAAATATTTTCGCTGAGAACCCAATGTTTACTCCCGGTCGGTACTATTTAGTCAATGTCGTAGATTGACGGCCTGGGTTGAATTTTAATCACAAATGTTCAACATTAGTTTTACGAGTGAAAGCCCAAAACTGCATTTTTATGTTTCCAATCAATAAAGCGCCCGTTAACTTCGAAAAAATGTCAGTTTTGAACGAAAAATAAACATTGAGACTATAATGCTGAACTTTCTGCCTGTCGTACGTAATTACAGCCATGAAGCATTTCGATAACTCACGCCACGAAAAAAAATTATCTCATTGATTATTTCATTACCGATCATGTTTAGATAAATAGAAGTATTTAATAAAAATTCAAAAAGATGGGGTGGAGACCAGAAATATCCTAAAACTGAATTAGAAAAAAGATTACTGGTTTCAATCAGTTGTCCCGTCCTTGGCTAAGTATCAGCTTAGAAAAAAGTAGGTTTAATGGGGGGAGCAGTTTCTATTTAACAATGCTGAACTTAATTTTCTTCAATTGTTTATTCTATTTACGCTGTCTAGGGCTAATGATACATTCACCATATAGTAACGAGAGATCATTTCAAATAGTTTCAAAGTACGTATCTATAATTTTTTATGTCGAAAAAGGTTACACACATATATATATATATATATATATATATATATATATATATATATATATATATATATATATATATATATATATATATACTGCCTGAAGGTTCAGGGTATTTGAGCAATCAGCAAAGTTCCACTACACTGAGTGCGCGTGCTCGTTCACACACGTTTTAGAACACCAAAAAATTTGATGTGTGTATAAAAGGTTGAATGAGTTTTGATTTAACCATTCCCAGCGACTCTAATCTTATTACGACCCACCGTCCGTCTTTATGTATGTAATAGCCTGCTGCAAGCACTACACAACAAAATCCAATGAATTTTTGTGTAGGTACACAAAGACACCAGAACTTTCTCTCCCCATTCTCAATCAAAGATAGGAATACGTGAAAAAATATTTTTATGCTCTAAACACAACATGAAAGTTTTTAAATATTAAACGACCTTGCATGTTTTATTCGCAATTAAGGGCTTCTTTCCTCGCACGATGATTTATTCGTCGTCAGATATGATGAGTTTAAAAACTATCAATATTTTCTATTAATTACAAAAATAAATAGAAAAATTTTGTTCTAATTAAAATCTAGGGTTTCATTTGATGTAAAATTGCTCAAAATCTAAATCTGTTCTGTTTATAAACAAAATAAAAAGTCTATTGAATGTTAAGATTCAAAGATAAATTAGTTTTGTTTTTAATTTACTTGTTGGTAATTCTTGAAAGCTCCACCGTTTAATCTACCCCGAATAAACATGAATATGAGAGAACATTTAAATAAAATAAAAACATTGCTTAATTTTATTTTTATTTTAGATTTTTTTTACAGCACAAAAATAATTTTTCAATAATGTTACATTTACACTTTAAGGATTTTTTTAAAGTTTCAACATTTGATAATGAAGAATCAATCAACATTTTCTTTCCTAACGCTAGTTGCCAAATGAACTTATGCCGAAAAAGGTTTGGAGCCAGGGAGAGATCTTTCAGCAAATTAGATTCTGAAAATCACCCCCGCCCAAAATCATGGAGGGTGGGGGCAACAATTTCGTGTCAGCTGTTTTATTCATTTTCTGTAGGCGAACTGAGGCGAAACGCAGGGTTTAGAAAATAACAAGGTGTATCAAATGAATAAATCAGAAAAAAACAAATCTTATTACTTTTTTGTACTTATCATGTACTTCAGTAGATACCCACCCTAACCGGCCGTATAAATTGCTGCCCAAAAAAGGAATCTATTTAAAAAAAAGGATAGAAATAAAAAAGATAGATGAAAATCAGACCGTAATTTACCCCACCCGTTGGGACAGATATTTAGTCAAGTAATAATAGTTTGTGAATTAATGGATGTTATCGTTATTAATTCATTTCTACATTTCATCGCATAAAACAAGAAATAATCATTTTTTTTTTAATTTAATGGAACAAGCTGAACAAAGAAGTCCAAAGTACAGAATAACATCGTAGCATAATGCGTTACTTTGTAGATTGCAATCACCCCTATTCAGTTCCAGTGAGATATTCTATGCAAAACTATCATGAAGTAACTTCATGTTTATAATTATTCTGCGGGCACACACTTTTGTCACAGGAAAAAAATTGTAGAAAGTTTTTGCGTTCATTGAATACTAAAAATTAGAGGGGACTTTGTCAATCACTTCAACTGTTGAGTTACACAGCCTTTCTCCTGTCCCGTTGGATTTTCCCACGTATCTTAAAATCACTCCACCGGAAAAGAAAGAACCTCATTTTCTATCAATTGCTTCTTTCTTTAAGGAAATCATTGTTCAACGGTCAGCGAAAAGGTCATTATGCCCCACAAATAAGATTTTTATCTTTACAATAGAACATTCTGCCCACACGCTGCATTACTTTTCGTATCGAATCTTATTCGTTTTCCTTTGCATTGTTGACAACAACGAGATTTCACAAAACACAAAATGAAATAGGAATCAGACATTTTAGGACGATGACGTATCAGTTTGAAGGCCCTTTTTTCGCTGTTTATAACCATTAGGACATAGTGTGTAGAGCGGCTTGCCATAATTGTCATGTGAAATGATTTTTCGTTCGTTATACAATACTACGACTTCGGGGAAGAAATTATTCCTCGTGTCATTTTCTCGTTGAAAAGACCAATGAAAAAAAAAGCAGTTGAATAAGCTGAAAATAAGTGAATACAATTCCTCAAATTGGGTTTCATCAGGGTTCAAAATCTCTACATACATATGCAACCAACGGCATCCAACTTTAGTCGACCCACACACATAGTTTTAGGCTTATCACGATACTGGCTCAACCTATAAGATGAACATTTCTGACCTCAGGTCATTGCATTAAGCTTCAATTGATTCAAACAATCATCAAACATCTTCTGGTTTAGTACACTATGAAGTGTCGCTGACCTTACTTAAATGGAATAGCTCCTTTTTCAATTAAATCACCTATCACTCAACTTTGATTAACACATTCAGTCATTGATATCACAAAACATTAGCTACAACCACCCCATCTAAAGGATATGAATTCTTTATGACCTGCCACACTAGAACAAAAATATCGGCCAGGCTATGTACTTGATTTTTATCTTCACCCACAAGTCACATACCACCTATAAATACATCTTGTTCTTTCACATCCTCCACGTTTCTTGAAAGATTCATTAAAGTATATTTTTTTTTACAGTTGGCCTTCTGATATTGTCATTTCACTCTCTTGTATATGTATAAGTCAAAGGTCAAAACTTGTTTTCCACCTGAAGGGCTCAAAAGTAAAGGGAAACTTTTCTTACCACTTAAAGGACTGAAAAGTGGAGGAAAACTTTATTCCACTTTGAAGGTGAAAAAGTGGAGAAAAATACATTTCCATTATAAGGAGTCAAAAGCGAAGGGAAACTTACAAGTCTGAAATCATTAGTACTTTATTTTACTCCATAAATATTTAACCCATTGTAAATGTGTACTTCAGCGAACACATACATATAATCTAGAATGCTTTACAGCTTTAAACGCTAGCCATTAGAGAACTTTTTCGAAAAACTTTTTGTCACTTCATTCACTTATTTCCCAATATCTGAAAATGCAATTTATGTAATTTTCTTCTGTGTTCTCTTCCCTGCTTTACATATATTTTGTCACTATGGCACAATGTGTAGATTTTCTCTTGTTGGGATCATCAGCTGTTTATCATATAACCGTTTCAGGGATTTTTAAAACAAAACAGTTGTATCAATATGGCACCCCAGCAGTGTTGATCAAACACCACCACTCTTTCAGCAATGTTTTAATATATAGCTTATGCCATACATGTAGTTTGATATTTTATACACAGTGTTATGTGTATTGTATATGAATATTATTTTACACTACACATTATTTAATTTTTTGAAACAGAGCTCTCTTATGTCGATTATCCAAAATAAACGTAGTTAATGATGAGAGGTCAGTATAACAACAGACCTAACTTCCTGTTCGTGATATTTCTATTGGGTGTTCACTCATGTGAATATTAAATCCGTTGCGTCGGTTTTAATCTCAAACTGCATACAAACCAACTCATGATATCATTTTTAAGAATATCAATTGCACAGAAATACCTTCTCAGAGTTGATTCTCTGCCAACATATTCATCTGAAGAATTTGACAATTTTTTTCTACTAACCTTAAAGTTAATTTCTCCACGTTGTATACCATCAAGCTAACATCAATGTTATTTCTTTATTTTTAATTAAAGTATCCTTATATACATGGTTGAAACGAAACCAAACCACTTTCTAGCGGGTAGTAACACCTCAATAGGCTATTCCTTTAAAATATTTAGACAATTGGTTACATGGCATTCCATATTCGGTCTCCAAACCCACCCTTATTTACGTTTTCGTGTGTTCCAGCGCCCCTGGCGATACAGTTTGTCCACAGACTTAGAAATTGACACACACACACACACACACACACACACACACACACACACACATATATATATATATATATATATATATATATATATATATATATATATATATATATATATATATTCTCATCTATTCATGTTGGAGTATACATAAGATTTATTTGGCGTATTGTCCCTAGTTGAATGAACTTTGGTGCACACACACACACACACACATATATATATATATATATATATATATATATATATATATATATATATATATATATATGTCTTAACTTGCATATTTTTTATGCTTCCTCCACTTATGAGAAATCATCTATCAAGTCGTTATAAACAAGCCAATGGTTCAGCGAGTTGCGCTCAAGTTACAACTTTATCTCAACTAGCTGCAGGTTAAATGACTTCCTAATCAAAGACGTGAAAGTACTTTGAGATCACTTCGCCTCTTACAAACTCAAACACATCAGACTTTACAGCAATTGCACAACCGTAGCCACCAAATGTGACAAATGGTTCTATTTTTTTTTCATATATGTGTGCATGTGCCTGTGTGTCTGTGTATTTGTTAATGCGTTTGTGTGTTCCTGTGCGTCTGGCGACACCGTTTGCCTACAGACTTGAAAATTTAGCATCACAGTTAGAGGCTTATCTTGACACTGGTTCGATCTAATTTATGAACTTTTCTGACCTCAGATCATTGCACCCAGCTTTGAAAAATGCGCACAATCAGTCATCAAATATCTCCTTGGCTATCAAGCTACGTGGTGTCGCTGGCCCATTTGAATGGAATAGTTTTCTTCTTCTTGAACAGCACAAAAGTGAAGGGAAATATCTTTTAAATCAATGAAAATGTCTTTTTGGATTTGGGGGGGAAAAAGCAGTTTTGCCCTGTTGTGCCTTCTTTGACGGGTTTATTGTTGACATTTAGATTTTCGAGAATTTGTTTTTTTACTCTATTTTCGAAGCAGAAAACGCTAGTGATGTCATAAATAGAATTTATTCCGTCCATATTTATTCTTCGGTGAAAGTCTTTAACATGACTTCAAATTTTGACGCTACGGTTATCCAATTATTGGCTGTGATGGAGAGTTTATTTATTGTTCATTTCGGTTAGATAAAGTACCACAAATCATAATCATTACCTCGTAAATCTCCAAGAAAAAAAAACACAGACATACGTAGGTATCTTAAATTATAAGGTTCTCATAAAAACCTTTTGTAAATTGAAATGGTGAAAAGCAAAGAGGCAATTACCATTAATTTACATGGGAAAATGTTTTGAGCGTCCTTAAAACCCAATAAATCGTTAGGATTGTATGTCAGACTAGGTCGCCAGTGGTCATAGTGGTAAAAAGTACGGGAAACTAGGGTGTAGAAGAGAGAAAAGGGATGTGTGCTGCCTCTTAAATGGTTCGCAAAACAAAAGCTGGACGTTATTTCCCATTTTTCATAATCATCTTTTTTTTTTTCGAAAAAGCAAAAGATTGGCATAAACCGAATTTTTGAGAAGTGGGGACAACTTTTTGTATGAATTTCTTTTGATGATTTCTATAAAAAGAAAACTCGTTTCAGTGGAAGTATCCATTATTTGGAATGGTTGTTAGAGAAAGTTTTTATCGACAAGATTTGTACCATGGATAGAGTCCATGGTTAGGGACAGGAAAACAAAAAATACTATTCATTATGTTTGTAGATTCTTATTACAGTTTACTTGCTATTCGTCATGATTTTTCTCTTTTATCGCAACTTTACTCTACAGGCGTTAACCTGGGCCCCCTCTGAGGACCTGAGTTCGAGTCTTACCTGAAGCTTATTCTCTATTCCCGATCAACGCTGTTTACTCACTCTTGTAGATTAGCTATCCGAGTAGAGTTGTGATTTAAAAAAGAAAATTTAAATTAAGAAAAGATGGGGTCAAATTATTGTTAAATATTATTAATAATGATACTTGCTACCTGAGAGTAGTGGGCTCATCTCCAGTTCGATAGGTCGTTGTTTTAATCCATCGCTGAGTCACCCACAAAGACTCAATACCTGTCTGTTAAGCATAAAAGAAAGTCTGGAAAGGGATAGTGAATAAAGCCACCTCTCCCAAGACACACCTGTGAAAACATGGTTGTGACACGTACAGGGTACCGAAAACCCTGTATTGAGTTACGAGACAATGGACGTTACTTTTGAGATGTCGCGTTGTCTTCTGCAGAGATGTCACTTCGTTGTCATTTGCAAATGAATTTTAAGCTTCTAAAGGCTCAGACATTTTAGTATTCATTTTATCTTTTTCCTACTTGAAATACCCGAACTTTTGCTAGAAGGTCATTTCGCGCCACGACTACGATATCTTTTTACAACAGATCATTTTACCTGCACTTAACCTACATTAAAACTTATAGGTGGTTTAAAATATTTCATAATGACTTATGATTTGTTAAATACCTTGACACATAACAAATTAAACTGATTTTTTACGCGTAAACGAGACATGAGAGAAATTCTTTCCCAACTATGTCTCCAAATAGATTTGAATTATTATAACAGGACTTTTTCATAAGAAAATTGAATTAGTTTCATTGCTCTTATCAAATGTATTAGAGACAGAACAGCCCAGTATCTTGGAAACTATTGAAGATAGAAGGATTCAGTTGTATTAATTAATAGATATGCTTTGAAAATTCATTGAGATTTCGAGAAACTACCCAGCCCAACCCAATAACTCGGGCACTAATAAAGATTGAAATATAGGATCTTCACTGATCGATAGTCCATTCTCATAGATTTTCTTACATCTGTGTTCAAAATGAGACGTAAAGTAGCGGAAACTACTCGCAATATCAACCAAGTATTTATCCCAGGGACTGCCAACGGCAACATTGATTCCATAATTTCGATTCAAAGAGCAGACGAGAGCCTTGAAGATGTGGGCGTCCTTCTGTGATCGATGACGTTCAGTTGAGAATCATTATTGAGGCGGAATAGCGCAAAACAAGTCGAGAGGTTGCAGAGGAAGTAAACGTTAACCACTCAACAGTTGTTTGACATTTATACCAAAATGAAAAGGCAAAAAAAGCGCAACATGTCGTGCGAATGATCCCCAGAAATAAAACAAACTAGGCTACAAAACTCTACTCACCCAGCTTACACACCAAACCTCTCCCTCCGACGGACTACCACCTTTTTTAAGCATTTCGACCACTCCCTGCAAAGGAGGGTTACCAAGAACCAAACAGCAGCTCAATTCGTTGGTTCGAAGACTCAATAATTCTATATAATTCGTATGAATAAATAGCTCTGATCATTTTGAAATTGAAGTTATACCCCTTTCTTTATATATGAATGAACAAAACTAGACGAACACGAGACAAAAACGAGACGGACAACAAATGTGAAAGAGAAATAGAGAGAAAGTTGATGTGGAGAATGAAAGAGATACTTAGCAATTGTGTATATCATGTTTTATATGCAATAATACTTACCCCAAATTACCGTTTCGAGTGTGCGTATACGGACGTGTTTTGTGCAATCTAATATATTTAGTCAGTGTTTTCAATCTACATATCAAATGACGATACTCACTGAATTGCTTCTCCGTGATAAAAATATCCCCCTCTTCTAACGTGAAGGACTTACGCCATAGATATCTATCTATCTATGTATCAATCTATATATATATATATATATATATATATATATATATATGTGTGTGTGTGTGTGTGTGTGTGTGTGTGTACTAAATATATGTATATATATTTCTTGTTTAAATATCTGTTGAGCGTTGTGTTCACTTGAACTCTTGAGAAGAAGAGATATGTTCCAGTAGGACATTGACCTAAAACATTCCACTGAGAACACAACAAATTTTCTGAAAAAGCAACATGTGATAGTGCTCGATTGGTCCAGTACGTCACCGGATTTAAATCCAATTCAGCATTTGTAAAGTAAGTAAAAAAAAAAACGACGACCATTCAACAAGACAGAATATTGAAAGACTGCCTACCGTCAGAATAGGAGAACATTCCGGTGACTGTTCGTGCAAATCTAGCGGGATCGATGTTATCAAGAAAACAAACAGTAGTTGATGATAAAGGTGGACAGACCGAAAATTGATTTTAAATAATTTCTTTCGCAGGGGTGTACTTGGTTTTATGCTGATACGTATTCAAATTTCGGGTTACAATTTCAATCCTGTAGTTTGATTAGAAACAATACTGAATAACATCTGTCCTAGTTGTATAATTCTCGTCTGGAAATAATGAAATCCTGGTGTGTTCGGTTTGGAAGAAAATCAACTTTCTTTTAAAGGGTTGAAATTACTTATGGGTAATACAATATATGCTGGCGACTTTAATTTGCCTTTTGCAACTCTAACCACAGACGAAAACTGAGATTCGTTTTCCTTTTTCTGATTTAGTTTTCACACAGAACGACCGATACTCCCCACTGTGAGGTTTCGACCTTAGGCTAGCTGTTCTCAAGTAAACACGTTTTACAAACAGACTATAGTGATTATGCTCAATGTTCAACCGTGTATAAAGTGAAACTAGTTGTCCGTGTGGTATCGTATATATTTTACTCAGAGCCATTTCCCTAGGTCAATTAAGTATGCATGCTAAATTCAGACTTTTAGTATCATGCAGAAATAAATAGATATCAGATGATTGGTATTGGGATGAGTCCGAACGAATATCCTATAATGAATTTTTTTTTTCGCTAAAGGAGAATCCATTTCTTCATTGGGGGGGGGGGGGGGGCTGGGACTGTTTTAGGCCCAGGGCAAAGTCAAAAGTTAAAAGAGAGGTTCTACTGTAAATCGACCAGTGTAATATAATAGATTTCATGTTTGTTTATATTTTGGCTTCTGAAAAACTAAGTCCAGACAACAATATTGAAAAATATCATTATCAAACAATATTACACATTGTTATAACGAGTTTTTGTACACATAGAAAACGTAAAACGAGATATTGGTATATATATATATATATATATATATATATATATATATATATATATATATATATATATATATATATATATATATATATATATTGATACACAATGCATTTCATTTATCTATTTTTGCAAATATCTACTTTCTCCCAAGTTAGGTGAATTCATAGATCCGATTGACAATGACTCATCCTGCATTTGAATTTTTTCAAGTGAACGAACTTTCAATTCCTGAACCACACAATATATATTTTTATCAACGTTTTTGCTTTGCTTCTATTTTGTTTTCAAGTAGATAAGTTGATTATCTCGGGGGATATCTCCATAACAACAATTGCTGTAACCGGTAGACCTTTTTCGAGGAAGAAATATAACAAACAAAATGAGGAACAATGGATTATGGAGAGAAATTATGACGTAACACAGCGGTTCCCAAACTTGGGTCTGCAGACTACAGGAGGGCCATGAACGTTTCACTGGGGTCCATGAGGTAGTTGAC
>OY735217.1:7907680-7910180 GCA_963457665.1 Thysanoteuthis rhombus
ATCTGGATGTTCCAGAATCTAGATGTTTCTAGATGATTTTTACTCTATTTAAGATGCTTTTCCATTGGGAAACGGCAGAGGTGTTTTAATGGAATTCGTTCTGACTATACATATTTTTCGAAGGAAATTATTCACATGACTTCAAATTTTGACGCAGTTGTTCAATTATTGACTGCATTGGAGAGTTTATTTATTTTTTGGAAAAAAAAAACAGTTTTAATTCGCCAACAGAGATTTCTTCAATCGTTATTAGATGTGCCGCTGACCGGAATGTTTCTATTGTACATATATATATATATATATATATATATATATATATAGGGGGTGCTAACACGTTGTTTATGTGCTAGACGTGAATTTGCCTTGTCATGGAGTAAATCATAAAGGCCATTCAATCGTTAACGGGTGCATCAGATGCACTTATGTGTTGAATAGTCAGGCCATGAGGAACATCAATCAACTATATCCTGCATTGGCTATGAATAAATAATGTAGCGTGTATTTAAAAAAAACGCCATGCAAATGTGCTCAAAGCGTAAAGTAATGAATGCATTATATCAACTATAAAATACGGACGCGAAACAAGGCAACTAACTAAACCGAGAACCAACTTAAAATCAAATCAAGATCTATGGAAAGACTAACACTAGGAATAACTGTAAGAGATAAAAAAAGATCAACATGAGTCAGGAGAAAGAATCGAGTGAAAAATCATCAGCATCATCATCATCATCTTCCGACGTCTGTCGTTGGATATAGACCTTCCCTAGGAGTCTCCACACTTCTCTATCATGTGCATCGCAGAGCCAGTACTTTCTGAATTCTAGCTCGTCTCTCCATCTAATATTCTGCCGGCCTCATTTCTGCATGTGATCTCGGAGGATCCATGTGGTGAGTCATGATGTCCATCGGTTGTCTGTCATTCTTGCAACATGGCCAGCCCACTGCCATTTGAGCTTTCTAATGGATTCTATGATGTCCCTGACTCTTGTCTTTTCCCAGATGTACTGTGCTGTCTTGTGGTCCCTCCATGTGACGCCTAGCATAATTTTCTGATGTGTGCGTTGCATGGTTCTCAATTTGTAGATCTGTCTCTTGGTTAGGATCCATATTTCAGCTCCATAAGTGACTATTGGGAGGATGCATTGGTTATACACCCTTCTTTTTCGGACAAATGGGATCTTCTTATTTTTGAAGGTTGAGCTTGCTCTGCCAAAGACTAGCCATCCTAGTGTGATTCTTCCCTTGATTTCTTCTTCTTTTGAGGGTCTCATGGATATTCATCGTCCCATAGGCAACAAAAGGAGCGCTTGGCGAGAAGGGGTTATAACAGATGGAACAAAAGACTAACCGATTGGTGCCCATGGAACAATGATAGATAGATATTCTTTCTCTTAGCGACGAACGTACCACTTCATATGTTTTTATCTGTAACATTTTGACGTAGTTGGTCGATGTTGCTTTTAGATTGAATGAAATTTTCTTGTCTTTTCTTGACTTCACTATCGCAAATTCGTCAGACATGGAATTTAAGACTTTTGAATAACTAGACGTGAATAAGAGAGAGAGAGGAGGAAAAGAAAGGGTGATGCTATGGCGTCATGTCGTATCAAGTAGCCTTTCCGAATTCTCGGTCCTTTTTTCATGTTTTGGAAACTATTATTTTTATGTTATAACAAGTATATAGATTTTATCTATTTTTCTTTTCGGTGAAAATTGCTGTTCTATTAGGAATATCATTAGAACTGGTGGTGTAAAAAAAAAGAACCATTAAACAATATAAAAATCTTGAGAATTGTGAAAAGCCAGTTGATATTTGTCTGTGATTTTGAGGTATTCGTCCGACCAAAACATATATTATTCATAAAAATGGACAACATTTTTCATTTTAGCAGCGTTCCCGTGGCTCAAGGGTCCAGACACTTGTGTTAGACATCAATAGATTCAGGGATTAGATCCAACAGGGGGTGAAATATTCTTTGTCTCTTTTCCTCTCTTTCGAAGTCAGTGGCGGATCAACTATTAGACTGAGTATGCCTTTCTTTTCGTTCTTGTTTTTGGGGTTGGTGATGGATTAAGCATTAGATTGAGTAAATTGTTTCATTCTTTCTTTTGTCAAATTCGTACTTTTGAGTTTTGACTCTATTTTCGTACGTGACGATGACCAGACCAAAAACGGGTGACTTTATGTACGAATAACAGATACGAAGTGCACGCCCCAAATCTGATGACAAATTCACTCCTACTTTTAAAGCCCGACAGGTCGACTTGTTCTACTAAATTTAGCCAATCCCACTTGAAGTTGAAACGGAACAGGTAGTTTTGGAATAATATTGTATAAGGAATTTTTGTTTTGTTTACTCTTTAGATTTTGATGAACAAAGAGAGTTTGGTCCGTGCACAGCCAAGCTTGTTCTGATCATTTTCGTGACATTTTGGTCATCTTTTTTCATTAATGTTGTTCATTGTGTTATCACAGATGGTTCGTCATATTTTAATG